>PKRV01002340.1:250411-351203 GCA_003709505.1 Hyphantria cunea
TATATATATATATATATATATGTATAATCTAAAATAGTTAACTTAAAATTATCATGATGTGTTTACCTGTAAGTGTTTGTTACACATTAATATTAGTTCTGCGAATACATTTTGTATTAGTTTTTGATAGGTATAGGTCTTTAACTTAAATAAAATAAATACATATTTCGGACACCTAACACACAACACTATCTAGTCCCAAACTAAGCAGAGCTTGTATAATGGGTACTAAACAGTTGATATGAATACATTTTTTTTTTTGTAAATACTTACATATTATACTTACATAGAAAATACCCAAACTCCGAAACAATTATTTGCAGATTATACAAACATTTGGTCCGACCCAGGAATCGAACCCGAGACCTCATGAATAGCGGTCGTGTACTACCACTGCTCCACCGAGGCAGCTACTTCAAAGTAACCTCTAAATATATGTTGTTTACAACCATAGGAATTGAGTTGGTTTAAGCTTTTCAGGTGCAGGTAACCGTGATACGAATTGAGGTTACTATCTGCCTCTATCAAAGCGGCATGCAATTAAACACATGTTCGAATATTTCTTCGAACAGTACTTTAATAGTGAAAAATGTTTGACCAACTTCGCCTTTTAACGATCTTCGAAAGTCAAGTAATTATGAACTTAATATGGCTTGTTTATTCTGGAATGTAACCTTACTTTAACAACGTAATAAAATGGAGAAGATGTTGTCAAATAGTTTTCTGTAAATTTGTTTGACATTTAGCAGTGTGGGATACTTAAATATGTGATTGAAAAAAATGTATGTCCATAGGCAACGCGCTGACTTAGCCATTAGACAAGAAGAGGCGGTGATGGCTAGAGCGTGCAATGGCCGCGGGTAGCGTGAGAAATACGTCGCGAGACGATACCAAAGCGTGCGCACCCAATTCTTTATGCAAATGCGAGGCGCTTCTATCGCCCACCGACGCCATCTAGCACCAGCAGCAACTGCTCCACCACCGCCGCGTGCGCTACCTACTTTTATTAAGATTTAATAATAGAGTTCAGACATAGACGAGTAGGGATGCCTGTTCTTGGAGCTCTTGTGATATTTAGAGTAGAATAATCCTTGTGCCAATTTTTTTGCCAACAAGAATTAATGTTAAGGGATTCACAAAGAGGTCTACTAGTACTTTTAGTATCGTCATTATTATATAATAAATAGGTGCAAATTTGTATTTTCTCCTGAGTGTTTTACAGTGATTTACATTAAAAAAATTATGTAAAAATTGCTCATATTAATTTATAGCATAATATAGGAATCTAGGCAGTTTTTTTTTATTTTGACTACTTATTAATTACGTGATCCTGTGTCCTTCAAACTCCTTTTACAGATGAGGCAACCCTAGTGTGTCGCACTAGCATCGTGCATAGAGGCATACCAAAAACCCGAGAGAGTTAATCGTATTGCAAATGCACTTTCAGTGCTTTATTGGCAGCATTAGAAAGGGACTAGGCTACGTAAGGCTTTATGCCAGAGATCACAACAATGGGGTTTAATAACGACTACGGACGGCTCGTTACCATCCGAGCATCTCATGTAGCAAGAAATTGCTTCCCTTATTATTGTCCAATACGGCCTAGTGGGTAATAAGAGCAAAAAATTGCGAACATGCTTTTAAATCTGATGTATAGAATATTGAAAAAAGTGAATACTACAGAAAACTGAAGTTGGTGTTATCGTTTTTCACTGTAGTTTGCTTTTATATTCCGTTTATTATTTATGTTTCATTTTTGAGTTCATATGAGAGAGCAGAATAAATTCATATGAAATAAATAGTGCAATTATTTAGCTTTTATAAGCATTTACCTTTCTGTGTAATATACAATGAAGAATGTACCTATATACTATTTCTAAAATGTAAAACTATTCAGTAATATGGGTATTTCTCAAGTACTCATTATCTAGTTGACTTTGGTGGCTGTGTTTTTTTTAAATATAAATTAATTTGTTAGAAATTATAAATTAATATTTAATATGGAAAGTATCCGATCTATCTCAATATCGGTGGCTAGCCACCCAAGTCAACTAGAAAATGAGTTACTTGAGAAACATCCATATTGTTATAGTTCATTTCAAATACAATACTGATATATATATACGACGCGACGCATATAGGTAAAATTTACCCGAAATTGACCAATTGTTACGTCAAGTATGTACGTCTACATATTTCTAAATTTTGTCTAAAATTAGTTTTCGGAGACGTTATTGAGTTTTGTTCTGTATTGTTTAGGTGACGATAGTAAATGTAGCTATACATAGTAGCATATGAAATGTTACAGATATATTGAAATATGATATATTCTTTTCAAAAAAAAAACCGGCCAAGTGCGAGTCGGACTCGCAAACCGAGGGTTCCGTACAAACCTAGATACCTATATTATGTGATGCAACTTAGATTTTATGCTTTTCGCAATTTTTATTTACTTATTTTATTTTTACCCACTCGTTAGTTTTGCAAGCGACGACGTTTATATTTTTGTGACACTTATTACTTACTCTCGTGTAGTATATTGTCCAGAAACTTAAGTGATTATGACTGTAGATTTATATCTAGCGAGAGAACAGTCTCTTATTCACTTTTATTATGAAAGGCTGGACGTTTTCAGGTCACGGTATCTTAAAAGGTACTATACTAGCTGAGTTGTGTACATGCAAGCCGCCCGCTCGTGTTGTTAACTCAGTTCGCGAAGGTAATGACATGACATGAGAGGCGCACGGCGTTTGCAGATTGAATTCGACAGTCGGGATGATATTGTTGGAATTACAAGCGTTTAATCACGGAGAAGGCGCGCGCGTCGCGCAGCGCGAGCCGCCGTCGGCTCCGACAATAGCTGCACTGTCACGCCGACCGTTGAAACCCGCGCCCGATCACGACCGCGACATCGGAAATCAATAATCGGATGATTTAGCCACCGCGCCGCGTGCGAACCTGATTAGACACGATAATGCCTGCTGCGTCTACTGAGCGCTATGGGACTGTGGCCCGATAGGTTTATCATTGCTAAGAGAATAACATATCATTTTCTCTTTTTTATATAAAGGTGCCAAAATAACTCAACCTCAGTAGAATCTAAGAGTGGGGGCCACCATACTCATAGGGCATATAGAAACTTTGCGAGGTTAATCTTTTAACTAAATAAGGAAACACCTTCCACCCTTTCAAGGTTTTTCAAATATCAACTAAAATGGGGTAACAAAGTCTCAAATGCAATATGGGTATCGTTTTTAAGATTTTGGCCGCTGGTTAGGAAAATGACCTATCTCTACACTCTTTTATAAACTTGGCCCTCGAATTTGGAAGTTAATTTGCTTTGTATCTTGGTTTTGTTCATTTTTAATGTACGGAACCCGGGTCAGGCAGATCGGGTGAGTTCTAAACCTCTTTTGGTCCTGCTCCCCGTCTCCTCAGCAAACATAACTTGCTCCCAGAAAGAAAGGCAGAGTTCCACGCGCTCTCTCTCCGCATTATGGAGTGCAGTGGTTACGGTCTGGCTATCGCGGTGTTGGCATTCAGGCGTTGGCTCCTTGCGGATCAGAGACAGGTGATCTCTAAAGCATCCGCTACGAATTGCCATGTAGAATTTATCTGAAATCACCGGATCTGCCGTACCATAGGCTTATTCTACGCGTAGACACCCCGTGATGTCGTTGCGAAATTTAAAACCCCGAAAGTCAAAGTTTTACAAGGAAACATAGCGGAAGCCACAATTTTAAGTAGGTGTGTAAGAGAAAGCTGCTTCTCTCATGGCCAGCGCTAAGTTACTTGCTCACGAGTAAACCCAATAGTTCACTGGTGTTGTCACCTGGATTAGAAGTTTTTTAGAGGGTTTTTTTAAATTTAATGTGTTTGACATTCATTCATTCACTTAAAATCAAATCTAACGCGAGCAAAGCCGTGGACAAAAGCTAGTTAACCTTTAATTTTAGTTTGTTTAAGGGTTGGGAATTTTACTGTACATGTTTTTTATAAGCAATGCAAAGATTTTGAATGAATAAAACTGTGAAGTTGACCGTATTTTAAAGGGCCTTTGATGAATGAAAGGCATTAAGTACCTAATATATTTGTGAATTTATGACCGTTTCACTAGGAACAATAAATAAGTATAAAGTTTGTCAGCGTTACTTTTCTTTGTAGCTTGTACTGAATTACAATAGCTAGTTGCAAGTAATATGCTTTATTTTAATTATCTTATAGAGCCCTGTAAGAAGAGTTTAATTGATAAAATAATAAATAATTTATATAAAAATAACGGTGGCTTTACAAATGTGAAAAGAAGAAACAAAAATCTATTTTCTAAAGCATCTCTTGGTAACATTTAAGCTTGTTTACAAAAACTTATTAATACTATTATTAATAAATTACCTGGGGAAAATATCAAATTAAATACTCAGTACTAGTAATCATATTTCAGTATTATATATGCATACAATATATATGATGTAACAATGCGTTTAATTCTCAATCTCAGGCAAAAATTATCAAAATTATGTTTAATTGGCCCCAACTTTTAACTAGGTACATAAAAATCCAACGAAAATGAGCTTCAAATTCTCAAAACTTTGTAATTAGAATTATAATGATACAAGTTAAAATACAAGCAATTGTTAGAGGATGGTGAATTGTCCAGTATTTGAATTCAGAAGAACTTCATGTTTACTAAACAACTTAGACATCGTCTATAGCATGTATCGGAGTTTATCGTTTAGTTTATTCGACGATCAAATAACAAACTGAGAACGAATCTTTGACCAATACTTAGCTGGAACAAAGGCTAATTACATTTCGTGAGGTATCAATGAGCGGTGCAATTACGCCAATGGGTTCCATATAATCGGGGCTTCGAGCACATTTCTCGGGTGTTCTGTCGATGTATCTAGAATAATCTACCATTAACATGATTTATATCTGAACGATGATGGGCTGGGTTACTTAATGACAGGCTGAGGCTCTCTAGGTCTTGCACATATGACTGAACATTGTATAATGGACTTATGGTTTGCCACCCTTGTAGCAAGAATCACGCTTATTTTGCAGGGTGAGACTCGCAACAAAACAACTGTAAGTGACTTAGTCAACCCAGTTATACTGAAATTTAAAGGTTTGAGCTAATTTGTGATTAGATCGCATAAATTGCAATTCAAATCTTATGCTACAAAGTTTCAAGCGGTTAATAATGTTAATTAAGTAGCTGGGAAATTGAGAAACGCATAATATTTTGTTATAAAAAACTGCTCATTTGAATGTAAAATTTTATTGCAATATTTATTTACTGTTACATACTTGCAAAGAACCGTAAAAAAGTATGTACCAACAAAAAAAACTATTTCTGAATATAAGTAATTGATTTTAAGATTTTATTTTCATTAGCTTATTACAGTCAACTGATGGACATAGATTTTTATAGAATTAAAACCTATATATATAACACTTAAAATATTCTATATTGTCCATATCATACAACTCACAAAACATTTAACTTAAGGATTAGTTACATAATACTATGATTTGCAAGAATAACCAATGAGCAAAGCTAATCATTACCTTGAATCACATATTCGTTGCTATAACATATTTGTAGAAGATTAGTTTACTGGTTGACCACATAATTATTTGTAACTCTGTTATATAAGGCCTACAGTTGAATTTAATTATGCAAATAACACCCATGATTACATGATAACTTCAAGAACTTAGTATTTTGGTTGTATTATTACAATTTAAGATATCACTGTTCAGTATTTCTTTTGCAATTAGTCCTAAAATACTATTATAGTGTTCGATGTTCAATTGACGTATCATTATACAACTTGTTATTATCCATTTGAAAAGTGGTTAAATGTATGTAATTTTCGAGCAAGATCGTCGATAACTAGCTGTTAAATACAGAAAAATAATAAAAAGCAATTCGAGTTTAACACTTTAGTCGATAAAATGGAGGCTAAGTCAAGGTCAAATTAATAAAAAAAACGTTCTAAAAACTATAAAGATAAAAAGTATATCTTGTTACAATGATTTTTGAGTAACTGTTACTTTAGTTAGAATATGGAGATTTAAACACGGTAAATATTTTTCATGATGCTAACCAAAAATCAGCGACCATAAAACTTAGTAACGATATAGTTGAACAAATATACTAAAGTTCTTAACTTAAAATTGAAATGATATAAAATCTTTAGTTTATGTTTTAGTCGTGGCAAGTTCGTATAACATTTTAATTTTAACAAATTTTGTTCGTTTTACTTGGAACGGATATCAACAGCAATATTGTTACAGTTGACAAATAAAATTCAGGACAGATTGTTTGAGTAGATTTCGATTTTAGGTTAATACGAAACAGTAAATCGGCAATTAATTAAAGAACTTTTATTTTGAAAGTTAAGTAACTGTTTATTTTTGTTAATTGGTGACATAAATCAGTTTCTTTTTTTAAACTTTAATAATTGTATCAATGTTTGGATTTTCATTTATGCCTGAACACTTGTATGTTACCTTACTTGAGATACTATTTCTAAAGAAACGTAGTTTCTTTAATTTTTTTTTTAAATCCGTTATGTCTATTTCAACCGTTACATTATTTTTACAACATACTCTACCATACCTTGAGTTTTTTGTAAGAATGTGAGTAATAATAGTTACTATCTATAAGTATATACGGCGTACCTTATAAACTGTTTATTAACAAGTGAAGAAATTTATTAATATGCATTTAGGTAAATATAATATTTAATGATTATGGTCGAAACTTGAACACCGAGTAATCTCTACTTATCATAGATTTGGTAGTCGCAATATTTGAAGAAAAATATTATTTTAGTAGTTAATAAATGCAACTCTATAATTTATATTGATTATAATTAATATAATTTTGGCGTTAATTGGTTTAATTCTACTACAAGAAGCAGCTTACAAAAGCGTCTTATTATTGCCTCTAATCTTCAGGAAACTTAAACTAATCTATTAATCTAGGGTAGCGGTAGAAAACCTCTAAAGAATCTGGAGATACTAAACAGTAATTGCTTATAACTAGATTTAGCAGGTTATTATCAACTCTCAAAACTTTAGCAAATATTTTCTTAATATTGTGATTATTGCAGTGCCCCATATTGTAGAAGAAAGGTTGATAGTTTTTATATAACTAACTTATAAAACATACAAAAACACTGAAATATGAATGTGAACATTTCAAGAATTTTCGTCGAAAGTAATTTAGTGGTTTATATCATTAATGGGCTTATGCAGTAGAAATATTACCTATGAATTTTCAACTATCACCAATAAGCGCCAAGCATAACTAATTTATAATTACAAATCAATACTTGACTTTGACTGTTAGCCGTTTGTGGATTCTCAAGACGTTTATGTGTTACTAAGAATATGCAGTTATTTAACATTTCGATTTAAAAACTTACGTTTAGAACTATCATAATCGTTTGTATAATTTTCGGAACGATATTATATGTGCAAAATTTAAAGAGCGTACTTGAGCTTCAAAGGCCGGTAAAACGCTTATGAAGCTTGAGTTGTACGCGATTGTTTATGGGAGGCGGGAGTCACTTTTCTCAGGTAACCTGTGTGCTCGTTTATCATCCCCTATATCATAAAAAAATATCATGTTGCTATTTTAGTGGTAAATATACATTACAAGATATGTGGAGCAGGGAACAGTTTATCCCCTTTATTTTGGGATTCGCCTGTGGCTAATGTATTTTTAAAGTTTTAGTAAATAAAAATTATGAAAACGTTATATTTAAATTATAATGTTATGCTGGGATTATAAAGCACATTGATGGCCATATTACCATTATTTTCTATCGGGTATTCTATAGGTAATATCATAAACAGCTATTAATAGTAAACGGTTGTATTTGCAGCACCTGACTTCGAACGGAACTCTAATAAAAAAAAATGGAAGTAAAATTTCTAAGTTAACTTACACACTATCCAAGAATGTGCCAAGCAATGACACTTTAAATAATGCATATTGAAATTATAATATGGTTAACTGTATTATCACAACAGTTATTCAAAATATTTGGTCAAACGAAATGTCAAGGGATGCAATAGTTTGGCGATGTAGTAAATCACACGGCTCGGCGTCCATGCGTCGCGCCACAATGTCAATAGGACTGGTTTAAGGTATGAGCATTGCAAACGAGGCACAAGAGTGGAAAAGGTTTGCGTCAAAGGAAAGCGTGATGGCATTTGACCAAAAAGAGTACCTGACTTTCAAAGTTAAAAACAAGTTGTTTACACCACAGTTTCGCATACTACAAGCTATGGAAACATCCAGATTCAGCTACGTAAAAGGTAAATTTTTAAATTAGCGAGTTAAAATTAGCAGATATTTTCCATCCAAGCGGCAGCATGCCGTCTTTTGTAAATCATCATTTCACCTGGCCAACATTCCACAGACATCCTACACTATGTTTTTTACTATTCGCATTTATACACACTATATATATACACTATAAAATATGTTTTCATGCTTGGTATGCAGCATATATATAGAAGGTTAATATTTAGGCATCAAAACTAGTCAAACATTTCCTTAAAATGCACTTGACAGATATATACTGTTTTTCTATCTATCCTAAAAGTAATCTATAACCACCACTAAATCATTTCGAATCTTACAGATATAATTTCAGATAAATTACAGTTTGCCCGCTAATAGCAACGCTCCGCTCTAAACTAATAACTATACAATAAAGTAACACTTACAGTAGCCTTAAATGATTTGCATCGAGACGCGTGCTCGTAAAAGGGGCTTCGGCTTCGCATTAAAGAGCCTGGCAACGCATGTTGATGAGTATACCCGGTTTTTTCTATCGACCTTTGGACACGATGCTTTCTGCTACGATATCTGCTAGCAAACATATTGAATAGTGAAATGATAGTTATTATACGAACCTAATTTTTCCCATAACAAGTTTCGAGTATTGATTTGAAAAGGTTATTATTACCTACTTACCGAAGTAAATAATGGTTGGATTAATCTGTTATGCAATTTCGTATCGAACAAAAACCACTAAGTAGGTTGTGCAGCAATTAAAGAAGTGTAATTTGTTTTATGAATGTCTTTTTATCTTTTCTTATAACTATTGGAATAATAGTGAATTGAATGAATAAAGCGTCTCCAAACGATTGTGGGAATGCTCACTTAATAAAGATAAAAAAACATGCGTTAATCCTTTGTACAAAACAAGCGACAAAGTTAAGTAAGACAAAAAATAAATAAAAAAAAGTCATGCATTGCTTAGCCTAGATTGGCAATTCATTATTCAATGAGGCGCCAGTAATCAGCTCTTGAGGCATGCAAACCGCTCACTATAAATAGGCGCATTAACAACTCTTACCCGTCGGCCAAACTTAAACAGTCGCCAACAGGACCGCTGAACTCAGAGCTGGCATTATAATATAAAAATCGTGAATTGGAATTGTTACTTTGTTTCTAAATAAGGATTTGCTGATATTTTTCTAAGTTAAGTATAGTTATGAGCCATCATTATGGTAGACATAATGAATCAAACAATAGATTTAATGTCGAATAATTAATTGTATGGCAAATAAAAAAAACAACATTTTGGCACAATTTCGTCCACTAAACCTTGTTACATATTCATATACACGTCTCACAAGCTATAGCCTTGTACCTTTTGTTGTAAAAAACAATCCTATTGTTCCCGATCTTACAGAATATGAGAATTCATTAACTGAGCTTATAGAAATAACAGTTAGAAAACTAAAAATATCTTAACAATACACTCGATGGTACAGATATTGATATCATAAACCGTGTTGGCAAAAAGGACACCAAAAAAGCGAAAGTCAGGCAAATTCTCAAAAATTTAATTAACGACAGGAAGAAAACTGAAATATTTATAAATAAAAAGAAACTTAAAGATGGTTATATACTTAAGACTTTCCGAAAGACGTGTAACAGAAAAGGAAAGAAATCACAAAAGCCTCTAATAAAACAACAGGAATATGGGAAATTTTGCTATTATAAAGTACAATAACATTATTGTTAAGTAGGGTGAAGGGACATATAATATAGAGAAACGTAAAAAAACAAGATTCAAACTCACCAAATAACCAGGAACGGCCGAAAAAGAAATATGTCATATCCAAAGCAAATAAAGTTATTTCATTCAATGTAATTCGTGGAAGAAGTAACTTTTAATCAACACTCACCCAACAACCAGAACACAATTCATAGGAAATCATCACCAGCCTTCGGAACGTAACAAACAATACTAAAATACAACTTTTAACCGACAAAACTAAAACATTTCCCAAGCTGACTGATCCTCGTGGGAAATTAGACTAACTCCTCTTACCAAAAATAATAATGATGATAATAAAACAAAAAATACAAAAATACGCAAAAAATAATAATTGAAAATTTGCATATACAATGTAAGGTCATTAGCATCAACAGAAAAGTATCTTGAGTAATCACATGTATTGGAATAAATCAATCACAATATAGTAGAAATTCCTGAATTGAGAAAAACACGTTGTGACATTGAAGAGTACAACGATTGCATTCTATGCTACATAGGACAAATTAAGGGACTACAAGGAGTATGGTTTTTGATAAAAAAGGCACTGAAAAAGTACATATATAATTTCACTGCATCTCATAAAGGATGTTATTACTACAACTTAAGTTCGTGGACATTGGTTTGGTGATTATCCAAATATATGCACACCTACCGAAAACTTGTGTGAAGAGAAAATTTAAAAATTCTACAATGAAACTACAATGGCGCATAATCTAGCCGAAGACAAAATGCTGGTAATTGGAGACTTTAACGCAAAAAAAGGCCAACCCAAAACTGAAGAACATCAGATACTAGGTGGAAACGGTTATGGAATATGAAACAAAAGAAGTACGAGACTGATATAGCACGCCTTTGAACACAAACTGTTCATTTAAATACATACATCAAGATAAAAAACAAGCAAAAATGGACTTGGGAATCCCCAGACCATAAACATAAAAAGAAATTGACTTAATTATGACAAACACTCCAAAATTGGTGACGAACTTTGAAACACTAAACAACATAAATTTCGATTCTGATCACAGAATACTAAGAGCCACATTCAGGTTGTGTATCCTAAAAAGAACAGAAAGAATTTAAATTCAAATCCATGTGACTTTTTAACTCAAGAAGATATCAAGTCACACTTGGACAATCTGATGTATTACGACGTTGACGGAAAAGTAGCAGAACTTATAAAAGTCCAATATTGTTATGACACCCTAGGACTTGCACTATCATCATGTTCAACTTTAAAAAGACGCATAGAACTTAAATCTGAAAAAAAAAACAACTTGGGCAACTATTTAAAAAAACCAACAAAGAGAGATAAAGAAAGGCTACAAAAAACATAGACAGGACACTATAACACAGAACAAAAAAAATTTCAGCAGTGCTAAAAGAGCGTTTAAGAACTAAAATTAAATAAAAAGGTAGATACAAAAATAAGAAACTAAAACTAAAGAAACGATCAAGTAAAGAATTTACTAAATCAAGTGACAAATTTCTATAACAAACCCTATTTGAAAAAAAAACCAAGAGAATAGGAACGAGGAGATAGAAACAACAAGTAATGAAAAAGAAGTTGAAAAGAGATCCAGTAACTTGGAACAAATTCTGGTATCCTAAGGAAATTTGAAAAAGAGACTATGCACCAGTTAAGCAAAGAAAATCGTAAACGGTACATGTCTTCTGCATAGCTTATTGTATGGCTGTCAGACATGGATATACAAAAATAAAGTTAAAGAAAGAATCAGAACAACACAAAGATCTATGAAGTGAAGTTCACCAAAAATTAGAAAAATATCTAAAATAAGGTCAGAAATCAACAGACAGAAAACAAAAAATACGGATGCTTTAACGCAGGCCTTAAAACTAAAATGACAATGGGCCGGTCACATCGCGATGTACAAAAATGACAGATGCACCATTAAAACAAAATCTGGAAAAGACCATCACAAGAGAGAAACGTAGGTAGACTAGCAAAAAAGTGGGCTGATGATATCAGTAGAACATTAGGCCGAGATTGGATGTCCCACGCCAAAGATATAGAATTTTTGTTGGAGAAAGAGGAGGCTTTCACCCAAACGGGATTCAAGTGAAGAAATGATAAAGAAACTAACAATACTAAAACTAGAGTTAAGAATAAAATTTAATATGGTAACACATCTAACAAACAATTGAACTGCAAAATACTGTGACGTGGAATTAATAAAGGCTTATTATTATTATGTTGCAGTACTTCTGTATTGTAGCTTTCTAGCTACAGTAGATATTTAATCTATGTGCGTAAAATAATTAAAATACGAAAAAAAATTGGCACAAAAAAGCGTGTCAGCTAAAAAGTAATCACTCATGACATGGAAAGTTTATACAATTACAATATCGTAAAAGATACAAAGCGAAACATTGCAAATAAATAAACCATGGTCGCCATACGACTACAATGTCTACAAATAATGAACCGATAATGATGATCACCATTTGAGTTTTTAATGTGGGACAGTGTATATTTTAACATCCTGCCTAAAATTTTTATAAGACTAACCTATACTGCGTACATTTACAAATTATATTTGAATATATAACATAAGTGAAAGGTATGATTTGCACAATTTCTACTTTATAATCATGGTTTCATTAGATCCGAAATAATTATAGAATGCAATATAGCATATATGATGTATTTTCAATAATTAATGCAATATAGCATATATGATGTATTTTCAATCTTACCTAGCATGTTGGTAGCAGGAAATACATTATTTGCTTCGATAAGATACAGTGTGCTTCCAAGTGTTGGTCGTTTTATATTTGTTGTACCTACAAGATTTTATTACGATTGCTATTTAACGTGCGGTGCTGGTATTTTTAGACCGTGTTGTTAGTAAGTAGACGGCATGGGCATCGAAGTAAATTTCATAAGGAATGTAAGTATTATTAAGATAAATTTCCATGAATGACATCTTTCAAAGGTAGTAGAACCACGCCAATTTCAGCACGAAAGGGCCGGCTGGACCGGGGCGGTACTACCTTATGGTGGGGGTCACCATACAGCATTCTTGATCACCACTATTGGACTCTGCTTATACTTTCCATCAGGCAGAGTAGTCATTTTGGCAGGTCCGAACAAAAAAAAAATCTTGTTATCGCCTTGCCTTTAATTTGTATACAATTTAACTAGAAACTGCAATTTCATTAATATAATTTCATGAGAATATATGCTATTATAATATTTAAATCATTTTTATACCATGACCTGTGACACAGATTTTCCTTAAAAAGAACTTAGACCCCAGGTTAACTTAGTTTTTTTTATAAATATACTGCAAGTAAATTAAATATTTAGTTATACAGTCAGTACAGTTTAGTAGCTAAATGAAAAATTAATAAACTGTCTATGTATGTAGTAGTAGTAATATGGTACTAGTAGTTGCAGTCGGCAATTCTAAAACGTGCACATTTTTTTTTTTATTTAACAAAGGTATTTAACATTCTTTCGAATGCAGGCCTACATGATACTAAAAGATGAAAATAGTATGCTAACGTATAGGTGTTTCTTTAGTGTAGTCGTTACTACGATATAAAAAAAGAACAATTTTTGCGCTTGTAACACACTTGAATGTCGGGTAATCTAGAAATTGTACTAGAATATATTCCTGTTATTTTATAGATAATATTAGTGCTTTGCGTTTTACCTGGTATTAATGTGACGTTTGCTACTAATATGTTTGTTGGAAGTTTATTATTAGTTAATTATGTCATTGATTATATTATTTATATTTAGTATTTTATGTTACTAGTTGACCCGGTGAAATTCGTATTACCTACAAGTATTTGTGTAAAATTTCTGAATACGTCTATAAATATTGGCAATCAAGTGTAATTTTTTCATTCCTTAAAAGACAAACGACATCAAATGTCAAATGAAATTGTCGGTTTTAGTATTTTCTGTCATTGAGTATTTATGTTTTCCATTCCCGTTTAGGTTTTCCCTGAACTTCGGTCAAATCGGTCAAGCTTTACTCGAGTTTCAGCATAACAATATAACAGCAGATCATTTTTATAACAAACTCAATATGTAATAATTATTTTTTACTACAAATATTGCACGACACGGTTTAAGAAAAACACTATTTCTCCTACTAATCCCATTATGTAGACGGTAATGGGCATTCTGGGTTTGAAATACTGATGTTACTTGTCCAATGGAACTAATGGGATAAAAAAGCGATAATTGTCCTATCATGGGACAAAACCATGGGACTTGTGGGATAGACCCTATTGACTAGTAAATGTCATGTTTTAAAAGAATTGAACTACGCGTTTTACATGTATTTTATGTATAAATATATAGGAATGAAATTATCACATTATTACCGCTCAAAGTACATATGGTCCAATTGATACAACATGAGACACAGTAGCTATAATACGGCATTGAATGTTCAATTCCATTTGATTTTTTAGGGTTCCATAGCTCCAGTACAGGAGACTTGCCGGCTCATTTTTGGTCTTAAGGATCACTATTTGTTACCCTTTATTTATAACTTAATAATATTATCTCTCGTTACAAAATCGTTTGTTCCCAAACTACGTAGTGCCTATATAAACACACCGAAGACGACAGTATGTTTTAAAAAAAAAGGAAGGCATGAAATGGCTTTTTATGATAGCTACAGCAACTAGGAATAACATTACTTACGGATGTATATTTTTGATCAGTAATTAGATAATTACTGATATTTTTTATGTGTGTGTAACCATACATCATCATCATCAGCCTATCGCAGTCCACTGCTGGACATAGGCCTCTCCAATTTCACGCTACTTAGTTCGATCTATGGCTTCTCGCATCCAGCTCGCATCAGCAGTGTAACCATACGAAGTTTTTAATTTAAATATCGCATGTTAAGGTGTCTCATCAAAAATTGTATCTCCATTTCTCTGTAGTAGTACTTTGTATCCGATTAAAAGATGTTTGTATAGTTAATTATAAGTACGTTTACCTAGTTTAGTTAAGTCTATTTTACAAACATAATTCTTCTTTAAATCAAAAGTAGTATTGGAAACTACAGATGTGAACTTATTATTTATCAGTTGTCTTATTGAACGTAGCAGTATTGAATATCCCCGAACATAGTTACGTACAATTAGGGATTTTCTAACATGGGCGAAGCCCATAAGGGTCTTCCTCATTAGGTGGCTACACATCGCAGCTCCACGCCCTACAAGTCTGCACCTATTAAATATTCATCAGCCAGCAAATTGCAAAGAGTCGCTTTTATGTTAATTTAAATATTGAAAACCTTTAAAATTTATGGTAAAGCTTTGAAACAACGTTGTTTAATTGATCTGCTTGTCCTTGTCATTTAACTGCAAAATATAATAAGATTGTAAAATAAAACCATAAAGTTCATCACTATTTAACCTACCAAGCTGGCTATATGGATAAATAAAGATTTTTGGCAATTTTTTATAATACAATACCATTGCTATAATTATTTTTTATTAATTTTGTATTAAACTGTCTGACTTGTGTCAAAGATTTATTGGTTACTTATTGGCAGAAAAGTTAGTCAAAGGGATTTGAGTATTTACATTTTCTGTCACTACTACGTACTTATTTGTATATTATGTCAATAAATGATTTTACTATTTGCGAATTTTATATCTGTTAACCAAGTCTGTTAGCTCCATTAGAGTGACAAATGAAATTGCTCTAATTGCAAACTTTTTGATTTCCAAATCTCTTTTTCTAATATGTGTTTCTATTTTCTTTATTTTCATACTATACATATTTTAATAAATATTATGGAGATGAAATATTTACTGTAATACATTTTTGATTTCATTTCATTATCTATCAGATGCATGAACTTTGTGAAAAAACAAACAAGATTTTGGACCAACAATTGAATTTATTTTCTTGTCATTACTTTACTCTTGTTAGTAAAACCATGAATCAGTGTGTAGAATCAGTATCAAGTCTCACCATGTTCAAACATAATTTGTTTTCAATAGACATTAGTTCATTTTAGTAGTAAAGATCTGGTCTGCTATGCTATCGCTAAAAAGGCATTTTTTTACTTGATCTAGTTCCAGTACATTAATTCTTAACAGACAGTTGGCCATCTTATTAAATCTAGACGACATTAAAATTTTTTTTGACAGATTAAGACGAACAACTATTAACTGTTGACATAAATCTCCATTAAAAAGATTTGAAGTTATCACGATCTCACCGCAGGGAGGCTAGTCACACAATTTCTACACAGTATGACATCTTTTATATATTTGATACGAATAGATCTTCCATGATCTAAAAAACGATGTAATTAAGCAAAGCTGTTGTGAATACTAACAGAAACATTTGATATTAGAGTTTGTGAAAACAGCACCATTTAATGTGGCTATGAATATGTATATTGAGAGGATGCAGATACGATCTGTATTAAGGCTTGTTTTATTTATCGATACTCTTATAAAAAGAACTAGTTTATATCGAAACGTAGCTTTTTTGTTAATATTTAAAGTGTAAGATTTTCAATCAATTCAACCATTATAACGATGACATTTTACTTAACGCTGAATGTACTATGAAATTAATTAAATTCAAACAAAGTTCAACAACAATCCGTGTCTTGTGTTTAATTAAACGGTCAATTGCATCGTCACGAAGCTATAATAAGCAGGTTGAATAATTTGAAAATAAAGACTAAGGCAATAATGTTTCATTTCTCTTCAGTATTTAGCCGACATGGTTATAGTAAATGTGCAGTTAACAATAAAGTATAATCGCATAATAAGGGAACGCCAGTATAGAGTGAGAACGCCGACTGAGCTAAAGGCTTAGGTTTTATATTCTAGGCTACACAAAATCGTAATTTTTCTGTATTGTTTTTTTACAACATTTGTAGCGTAATGGCCAGAATATGTCATACCTTTCATGAATCACTGGTAAGGCAATGAAATGCAATCAAGCAAGCAAATAAAACGTTGATAGTGTGTTATAGTTACAGTTTATTAGATTAGCAACTAAGCAGATTCTCAACCAACCAGAAATATGTACATTTGCAGTTGGTTCAACTTGATTAATTTTTATAAAGTGAAATTATGTTTATCGAAAATTTATTTACTGGTATATCAGTTTTTATGTTCCACTAATTAAAATGTATTGTATACATTTTAATTCAATGTGTACTCTTTTCTCTTTTTATATCCTTTGAAAACCTAGGTTAATTCACGTATCTGGGGCGTCTTCAGCCTGAATCCTCTGTGTGACAGCAAAGTGTTAGATTTTTTCCCTTCCCCTGAGGCAGCTTCACTCACCTACCTGGAGGAGCGTACCGACGTGTACGAGGACCGAGAGGGCGCCTTGAGACGGCACGACATGGGTATGTCGTGCGTTGCTTCGGGAAGTACCTGCACTCGGTCGCGCGGAGGGAATTGAGTCCCGCCTGCCACCACTGCGACTGCAGTGAGGACTCGGTACAGCACACGCTGGCGGTGTGCCCCGCTTGGGCGCCGCAGCGTCGGGCCCTCACTGCAGTCATCGGAGGAGATCTCTCGCTGCCGGCCGTCGTACGCTTCATGGTCGGCGGCGAGAACAGTTTTACCGCGGTCCCGACCTTCTGCGAGGAAGTCATCTCGCAGAAGGAGGCGGCGGAGAAGGCCTGGGAGAACAATCTCCACTCGGACCCGATCCGCCGCCGGCGAACCGGGCGGAGGAGGCGCGCCTATCAGCACCTCATGCCGCCCTGAGTGTGGCCGCGGATGGGCGGGACAGGTTTTCCCCCCCATCCGCTTCACAGGCCAGCCACGAGGAGGCGACATTACGCGTGTGCCGTACGTCGCCTAAATTGAGAGTTTTCCATCAGACGACGGAGCTTCAGTGCGGGCAGGCGCTGGGAGGGGTTCGGATGGCGTAATAAAGCGGTTCCCGGATCCCTCCCGTCTCAGGTGCAGAGTGGTAGTCGNACTCGGACCCGATCCGCCGCCGGCGAACCGGGCGGAGGAGGCGCGCCTATCAGCACCTCATGCCGCCCTGAGTGTGGCCGCGGATGGGCGGGACAGGTTTTCCCCCCCATCCGCTTCACAGGCCAGCCACGAGGAGGCGACATTACGCGTGTGCCGTACGTCGCCTAAATTGAGAGTTTTCCATCAGACGACGGAGCTTCAGTGCGGGCAGGCGCTGGGAGGGGTTCGGATGGCGTAATAAAGCGGTTCCCGGATCCCTCCCGTCTCAGGTGCAGAGTGGTAGTCGGTTCGATTCCGACACACCGCCCCGCCGCAAACCCCGGTGGGTGAAGGCCCGAGGGGGTTTCCAAACTTAAAAAAAAAAGCTTCACTGACCTACATTTACTTTATCGAAGAGTGAGACGCCGGGTCATTTTTGATGGGGAAACTAACTCCACAAAACTGTAGGCTGTTTTATTATTTATTAATATAATAAATACCTACTCTTATATATTAATATCTGTAATAAATCAACAATCTTTGCTACTGTTTTAAGCATCCTGTGCCAAATATGATAAATATTAGCTTTTAAGCCTGCTAAGCCATCGCAATGTAAAGATAAATGTGAACTTCGATATTGGGTAAGTAAATTCTTACACACGTAGGTAATTGACTTATTCGAAGAAATTTAAAGAGTAGCAGAGATAAATGTATAAAAAATAAATAGTTATGTACGAAACAGTCAGTGCACGACACAGGCTTACACTTCTGTGATTTCTTTTCCTTTACTGTAGTATAGTATTGTTAAGGCAATGAATTAAAATAGCGTTTGTTACTTCGTATTTTTAAAGCAAGAGGTGACATAAATAATTATTTTCATTTAAAAAAGTCATATTTTAAACGTCACATTAAAAATTGCTGAAAATGAAGTAATAATACTAACCATAAATAGTGCATTTTACAACGTCATTAATGTACGCAGTACTTACTGCTAATATAGCTATGAGAACAAAAAAAATTACCCGAGCATAATCTAATTACAATATTTTTATGAGGAAACGTTAATTTTTTTGCTAACCAGTTTTGTATTAATTTAATGCGTTGCGATCAAGTTTATGAAAGATATTGACCTCGAGGTGGATGGCAGATGATCGATGGTAGAACTCAACATTCACATAATTGATAAATATGATGGCACTGTGACAAATTTACATATTTAGAAGTAGGCATTAAGATTACAAACAAGAGCCATTTCCACATTAGTTAATTATCTTTTTTTTATATGTTAATTTCAAATAATGATTGATGTTTATGTCCTATATTTAACATTAATTTAAAAATTAGTAGAAGTCACGTTAAAGACAAAAGGAGCAGTTTGTTTAACACCGTACTTAAATCTATAATCTTTGCTTTGCTTTGTTGCTTCTTGTTCTTATACACTCAGATCATTTAAACTTGGCGACGTTTTGAGTTATGGTAAGAAAGAGAGTAGTAGGGAATAAAAAAGAGAGTGATTAAAGAAAAAATATTGAGAGATTTGTAAGGCGATGACGTAAACAAATTGTTTTCATGTGCCTACATTGCAAAACTGTCGCTAAACCTTACGAGACACATAAAATAATATTGTGCAGCCCCACAGATCTACAAAAAAGTTCACGATGATACATGTTTATTTGTTAAGGATAACCCACATTCACTATTGTTATCTTTTGTAAATAGGAATATTTTAGGAGACATCAAAGATTTAAGATGTGCTGAGCGGCTTTTGTGCAATACTGTCACTCTGGGTGTAAATTCGTATATAATGACTTTACCCCGGCAAAGATTGTTCAACTAAGAGAGTAAAAATACTTAACAACCCATTCTCATACCTAATCAACTGCGAGTAACACGAGTTTTAACATAATAATAATATAATAATAAGTCTACAACGACATCGCATTAGTATCTACATTGTACACATGCGAAGCCAGGTTGTCTCACTAGTAACTATATGAATGCATGTTTATTTATATTTACAATTTACATAAACAAACTTACAGAATAGGCCAATATAAATGGACTGCTTTTGATGAAACCATAAACTAGAAAACTATTTTTATGAAAGAAACCGAGTGTTTAAAGGATAGTTAAACGAAGAAGATTTCAATCGAAATGCGGTATTGATGTAGTTAAAAGTGTAACACTGATCAACACCCATATTCAGTAGTGCAGTTATAAATATAGTAACCGATAAATGCATACGTTTATTTTTCAATTTATACTACCCTTTTTGTGCGTATATCCCCTCGGATACCACCAACTGGTGTCTATATCGGACTCGAACTGACTAAAAACCGCACATCGTGTACGGGTACTAGAAACCGGGGAACCAGATTAAAGATAAGTTTCCGCCGGGGATCGAACCTTCGGCATTTTATGCTATAGTAAAGGTACCAGTGTGGTACAGTACGGAAGTCTCTTTTCTGCAGGAAGTCCTATGACCTGTAGTGGATTGTTAAAGGTTATTCACGACTACCCCAGACAAATGCAAATAATATTTAACGCACGGCATAAGGTATCAGAATCACCAAATTAGTGGGTTTCGTCTGATAAAAACTCTTGAGATGAAAGCGTATGACTGAAATCTAGAACGTCCTCATTACAGACAGCTTTCAGCTCCAGTTCTCAATACCAATGAGATGTTATTGTAAATAACACTTCTTTATTAGTCAACTTTGTTTTCAATCAGTGGCATTGGTGTCTTTGACCGTAATGATCTCTACAGTTAGACAATAAGAATAAAAAAGTTTGATAGATCAAGACAAGCTTATTTGCGTATCTGGTACCTGTATGTGAAACGAACAGGGCTTGGGGTGAATTGTCCGATAACGGTGAACGGCGCCAAAACAACAAGATACTCATTAAGTCATTCAATATAGGAATCAATCGTTGTACGGATTCCCATTGGTGAATTAAGTCGACGGACGCGAGATCGAGTAACGGTGCCGACGTGCCATTGACATTCGTCAGCGGTGGACGTAGTGGCCGTCGCAGTTCGTTGTTCATCGTGCAACGCCTCGACACTCGTCACCCTGACCATGAATTACGCATTCAGCTTGGTTTAGCTGAATATTAGACCTAAAATTATTAACTATACCATTTTCAGCTATTCAGTTCAGGTGTTAATAATAATGTCCGAAAAGAAAAAAACACGTAAGTGTGTAAAAGTAGTACTTCAGAAATAGTTATATTTAATAATACAAACTACAATTACGTTCAATATTTAAGAAACTGTCCACCTTGTGAAGCAGTCGGGTAACAAATTCCAAACATAATGCTTATATTGTTTGGTATTGAATTTAAGTGGTCCATCGGTTTCAAAGTGAAATTTAATTACTAAACTGCACTACATTCCAACTTTGAATGAACAAATGTTCTGACACTAAGTTGAGCTAGAGTTTTTTGTCTATTGCCCTCCTTATAAATTGATTTCTATTATTACTTGCTATCGCACTAGGAACAGTATCGATGTAGAATAATTGGCACATACACAATAATAGACATGTCGCTAATACATAACGACCTTCTCAATTTGTTTTTTTCAAAAATACAACTCCAGCCTTAGGAATCACATCTTGTATCGTAGGGGATTTTACAAACATACATGAAAAGGACACAAATTATACTCAGACTTAGAACAACAATTTATGGAGAGCACAAAGTGTTGTCCCGTGTAGGATTTGAACCCAGAACACTTGGCGTAGAGAATTATGAAACAATAAGAAGAGCCATCAAATGCAGTGCGTAGCGGTTATTGAAAAACTTTTTAACCAAAAAATTTAAACCGCCAAAAAAACTGAAAGACAAAAATAATAAACGTTTTATATTTAACCTTAATAACCAAGTTCTTAAATTAATGTAAGTATACCTACGTATTTTGGGTGGGTGACAAACAATGAACTAAGATCATTAAATTACCTTGAATTTAAAGAAACAAATAAAACAACAATAAATAAATTAACGTCAGTGCGTACGTATGATATTGAAATCATCGTCTAATCCCTAAATGCTCAGAAGTTTTTACTTAGTCTGTTGTATGTTGTTTATATGTCCTGTTATCTCAAAAACAGGTAGTAGGTACTTCCATTAGATGGTTGTCAAAATCAATCTTGCGATCTTCCATTATTTGTGTGGAGTCTCAGGAATGAAAAAAAAAAATTACATTTTTGTTTCCTTATAGATCATAATGATATATAGTGCTACAATCTAGAGAAGATAATTTTATATTTGGACATAGGGCTTAGTAATACAATAAACAGAACAGTACAGGTAAAAGCGTGAGTTGCTGATGAAAAGCAAAACTAAAAAAAATCCTTTCATGCATAGGAATTTCCCGTGAGATTCATTCCTATTTAAACAATAGGAATAAATCTCACGGGAAATTCCTTTTTGTCACTCATAAAATCGCTAAATGAGAAATACTTTTACACTATTTTAGAGTCTAGAAATGAAGTTATAATTTCAATATAGTTATTCTTCCTCTTAATCTTTTTTTTAAACTATTGTATGTCTGAGTGTGCTGATTGATGTAACAATTAAACAGCTTTAACAGTTTATGCACATCGAAAACAATAAAGTAAATCCTATATAAAAATTTCTGAAACAGCTAGCTTATTGCCATCATTAAAACATTCTGTGTCATGTAACCATCACGGTGGTCATTCTGTTGTTGTCAATAATTGTTCTTAATTTTACTAATTTTGGTTATGTCAAAGTAAATTTTACTGTTTCAAGTAATATACATGCGTATACTTCTGATCGACTTTTAGTTAGTGAACTGAACTAAATGTGAAAGCTGAGGTGTGAGATATCCAAATACAGACTGTAATGAGATGAGATTAAAGTATATAACCCGAAAACAAATTTTAGTGAAATTACGACTGAAAAACACTAATGTGATACTATTATCACACCCGGCGACACATTCGTATTTTAATGCTCCTTATTATACAACAGTTGCAGAAATAACTATTATTTCATAGATGGAAGCTTAACGCAAATTTATTTTTGTTATGCCGTCCTGCCAATGTGCGAAAACTTATAAATCTCATCAAAAATTCATTTGGGATCTCCCAAGGATTTTTTTTAGCAATTAGTACAAATTTCTAATACGTAACAAGTAGAAATAGGTATCTCTACATGTAGCAATTAAAGGAGTTGAATTAGAGGATTTGGTCATGACAGTATTAATGCTTATTTTTATACAGAAGAAGTATCATATACTTTTACAAGCAAAACATTGATAAAGAAATAAATCAGCTAATTCATTTCTAAGTTTCAAGTTAGTTCAAATGTCAAAGAGTGGATCAAATTTTATTAGAGGAAATTAATATGCGATAAAAATCATAAATTTTATTTATAAAAAAACAAATTAGAGTCAATATAATGTCCACAGGTAGCTGAATTAAATATTTTATGGCTTTATACTTTTTTTTGCTGCTTACGTACACCTAAGAGATTACAAAGAATGAGGTAGTTAAAATATCACACTATCCAGATATGCGTAAACAGTAACTAATGTTACTAGTAATTTTAGATTATTACAAATTGACTACTAAATGAAGCGTTTAAGTAGAAAGATAAGTCACCACATTAAGGCTTATTTCATTTCATACGTTTATTGTCATCATCATTCTACCTATGGTGTTTCATAAATTATTTTCATGATAAGTTTCAGGAAACCTTTGAAAGATTATGAAGGGAGTCGAACTTACTACAGCTGTGTGTCCAGAAACCATTGACCTTTGTTGATGTCGTTAACTCGTAAATTTTAGCCTTGCCATCTCGATATTGCACACACTATCGTTATAAAAAATTTAAACAAGATACCTAATTAATAATTTCAAGTGAAAAAGTTAAGGCCGTAATCTGATCTACAAGAATTTAAACTACTACATTTATCTAAAATATCTAATCTTTTTAGGTTGAAATATTATATTGGTATACTATTAATTCGTTAAAACCAATATCATGTGACATTATTCATATTTAAATCGTGAAGTTTATATAAAACTTCCTGGGATATTTAGTGTATAACAGTAATAAGGTTATTTATCTCGTCTTGAAACCGGCTTAAAGTGACAAATACTGTGTTATTGCCGAAATATAAATAATCATTTGAATGTTGAAAAGAAACATGGCTAATCATTAACACTTTTAACTCTAGGTGTGGATTCGAATTGATTCAAAAGTAGGTTTTTGAAATTAAAACAAAAATACCAACATACCAAAAAAATTAATGATTTATGTTTATTAGGATAAGCGACTGACTCACAAAAAGAAATAATTTATAGACAAAAATAAATTTACAACTTTAAATGGTTAGTAGTCTTTGGATGTGTTGCAATTTTGATACTGACGCTGTTTTTTAATATGCTTTTCTTAAATAAATTTATTTTATTTTTTTTAAATTGAAGGGTTAGAACATTGCACAGATGGTGTGTTAAGTGGTCGTTGCAGTAAATTGATGTTCTGAATATAGGTGTTCTTTGTGTTTGTTTTATTAACTTCTGTAAATTCCCCCGAGACACAGGATATACTCCTAGTGCGGGAGTATTCTCTAAAAAAATTATGAAAAAACTATTTGAGATTAAACAATATTATCGATAAATTATTTATATTACTTAACGTTTTTAAAAATGTTTCACATGAACGTTAATATTTTCAGATATCTGTAATACAATACCACATAGTTTCAGATTAAGTGGAGGTTATTTATGAAATAAGTGTTTTTTTTTGTAAATACATATAATACATTTTATACATCTAATCTCTGAAACAAAGAACTCTGATGATACAAGCATTTGGTCTGAACTGGGAACCGAACCCGAGGTTTTGACACAGCAGTCGCCACTGTTTTTTTATGATATTAAAAGACCACACTTCTGATGGTCAGAAGTAACAAGGTAACAGGGTACAGTTCAAGGAATTTTTCGGAGCACTTTTCATAGTAAATGCGGCAGAAAATTCACAGCGAGGCCACATCGCTCCGCAACGCCAGAGTCCAGCCGATTTGAAGCATCTTGGCTTAAGATGAATTACTGTTAGTTAGCCATACAATTCATATATTGATTTGGCTGATTTTTTGAGATTTTGCGTGTATAACTATTTGTGGTAGTCCAGGAAATGTTTAAATGGTGGGATAGTATGGAAGAACAGCGTGGAACTACTTTTTTTAGCATTCAAAATAATTCTTTATTTCAAATGTTTTCTGCTGACGTTGTCTCGACAAATGGGATCTATTCAAATGAAGAAACGTTTTTTAAATAATGGCTTTGAACCGACAACACGAATACATAGTGTAAGATTTATTGTGTATTTAGATATAAATGTGTACTATGACACAGCCAAAAATAAATGGCATTGCATTCAGAAATTTGTTTTATGATTAAATTAGAAGTTAAATTCCAAAAATTTAAAAACTGGGAAAAATATTCCTTTATAGATAGTTTCCTAGTACCCATGATGGCGTGCGGTTTTAGTCGGTTCGAGTCCGACATGCCACCAGGATGTGGTATCCTAGGGGATTGCCGCATGGAAAAAAAAGGTTAGGGTGCCCGAGACTGGCAGTCATGGTGCTAGGTTCCATGATTGTATATTCACTGATCACTTTTGGGTAACTCAAGAAAAAAGAGCTTGTATGATGGGTACCAGACAACTGATATGAATACATATATACTTTTTTTTGTAAATACACATTATAGATAGAAAACACCCAAACTCCGAAACAAATATTTGTAGATCTTACAAACACTTGGTCCGACCCAGGATTCGAACCCGAGACCTCAAGGACAGCAATCGCATAAGATACCACTGCGCCACCGAGGCAGTTAATATATATTTATATATACTTAAATTTGAATTACACTCTAATCCAATTTAAGTTACCTTTAATTTAGTCAGTGTTAAGAGATCTGAAATACCAGTTGGTATTTTAGACCTATAAACTATGAAAAGGATATTGATTTTGTGCTAGTAATGTTATCAAAAACAATATTTTAATAAAACACTTAAAAATTAAATCATGTATGTATAAACGCATGGCAAGTGCAAGGCAGCTCCCTGACTTGTCGCTGCGGTTTACTGAATGTACCGTAACTTCTAAGATATGTCATTGAGACCTTTCTTCATATGGGAATTACGTTATTTATCCTAGCATTAATTTTTAAATACATTTAAGGAGATATGATATACAATAAACGTAGAAAATATCTTCTGAATTAAATAATATACCAGCATTGCAATTTATTTCTCATCAAATTTATTAAATTAATAATAGGAATCGTTGATTAGCCTTCAACGATATTATTATTCAACAGTCCAACATTATTTATTCCATACTTTATTTCGTTTAAATAAGTCTGAAACTGTTTAATTGTTTTAGTACAGTTTTAAAACATCAGATACAGCCCTAACTGTTTATGAACTTAAGAACAAAATTTTAAATTAAAGGCTGGTCTTAAAACATGCTTAAATAAGCCAATGCATTTTGTGAATGACTCATAAAAACGATTTTAAATGTAAAGTATTGTACAGCGGCGACATCGCAGGCTTTCTTTTAATATGGTGTCATGTTGAAAGTCACGTGGATTAGTGTCGACATTCGAACACTGACACCCTTATCGCAAAAGCAATTCAAGTCTAAATATGGTATGAGAAACAGGAATATAGGATTTAAGTTAGACTGTAAACCAATAAAAGCGACCATAAAGCAAGGAAGATGGCAACGACCTGGCGAAGGTGATATTGGCAATACCATTACCTTATTTAAAGTTTTTCATATGCTCAATTCGAATTCACTTTATTTCAGTACGTCCTGTCCCACTGGATAAAATCCATATCCAAATAAATATTATAAATTCGAAAGTAACTCTCATTTCTTTGTCTGTTGCGCTTTTACGGTTAAACCATTGCACCGATTTCAATGGAATTTGGCATGGAGATACTTTGATTATTGGGGAATAAAATAGACTACTCTTTACTGCGATAAGCGACATACACGCGGGTGGAGCTACGGCCAAAAGCTAGTTATATGATATAAGATGTTAAAGTGTATGTGTATCAACAATATTTACAACTTGAAAGTAGGTGATGTGGAAGGCAGCCTTGACGCTCTACATTTTGTTCCGCGAACGCCACCTTGTAGGTATGTACAAGAAAATGGCATGTGAAAAATGGAAAGTGGAGTGAATTTGTCTAACTCAGTATGTTAGTGTCCGAAGCATAACGGTATACGTTACTCGAATAAAAGCCTCCATATATCCGTAGGAAATAAAAGTTTATAACGCGCAAAGCGTGAGAATTGCAAGCACTGGTTAATATCGCATTTCGGATAATATCTCTTGTGATGATAGCATACTATTTAACGAGTAGTTGACTACAAAGTTATCAAAATAGCGTTCTAACAACATAGTTTAATTGTGATGTCACGCACACTTGACGCAAGAAAAGAGTAAAATTGTTTCGTATCATAATGTGAAAGATATGATGTTTAAGATATATTATCTAACATCTTAACTTGTTAAATTTAATAAGTCTGAATGAAGCGTACTATGAGTATCCGAGACCATGACAATATCATAAGTAACAGAAAAGTGCGATAGTTCTATATTCAGTATGTCTTTTGAGATAAATACTTACATATGGATTGTCATTAGCACTCGAGAATGAATTAGTCATACCCTCTACTCCACTTACAGTAACTTATTATAGTAGGCATCACTAGTTTGACACAGAGGACAGTACATGTAGCAAAACATATAAAAGGGTAGTTGCCTTATCAATGTTTAAGAATTTAGTAGACATTCTTTTAGACGTAGGTTTACGCGACTAATATAAAATGGAGGTACAAATTAGAAAATGTACAGACAGATATACATATACAAGGAAGAACAACAAGCTTTGCAATAATAATACTAAAGTGCACTAACTATAGTCGCATCTGGAAAATTAATAAAAAACTTACAAAAATGCTTTTTTGTGCTTTGCCAAGACAGGAACGGAATTAAACTCGGTAACCAGCGGTAACTTACCTGAAAAACAAAAAGTACACATATTACTCTTATTACGACTGACCCATACTTGCTTTACCCATCTTGCTTTTTTATATGATAATAATATTTCTTTCCTCGCAGTATTGGCTATAACTTTTCTGTCTTTACATTTATTTTTATTGCCTTAATTTATAAGAAAATTGATGACGAGCGCCAGATGGCCGAAATTGATTTATATCTGCCGCTAAAGATTACTGTTTGGTTCATATTGTATAAATACAGTTCAACTATAAACCAAGCAGAAGTTATTAATGCTGGTATAATTTATATGGCTTTATCGTTTACCCACATCTTTTTATCTTAATGCATTTTATATTGAATCCTTACTTTCCAAAACATATATAGGTAACTTTTAATAAAATCCGTATAAGTTAAAAATATAAAGTGCGGGTAGATTTATTTCTTTTTGTTTTTACTACAAATTCAAATGCTACTGTTTCCATTACAATGCTATGGACAGAGGACTTTGGATGGACATCATAATCAGCCTATCACAGTCTATAGCTGGATATAGGTCTCTCTAATTGCACGCCACTTGGTTCTATTCTCGGCTACTCGCAACCAGCTACTGCCAGCCATCTTGCGCTACACAACGTTTGTTTACCCTGACGCGGTCTCCACTCAAGAACACGTTTACCCCAACAGTTATTGTTTCTGCGATTAATATGGCCAGTCCACCGCAACTGCAGCTTCTTAATTCTCTGGACTATGTTGTTCTGATACGGCCCCGTAAAGAGACGCCTAGCATGCATCTTTTAAAACTGCTCTACAGTGTTTCCTACATTGAAGAGCAATGAAGAAATGAAGTTTACTCTACTAATTGAGAAGTAGCTACTATCAATAAAAGTGGTTTTTGTTTTATAAAAAGACACCTTTTATTTTCAGTAGCTAGCGGGGAAAATCAGTTTTACACACATTCAGAGACAGTTAGCACGCGCGGCCTCGATCGTGATACGAATATTGCCATTTATAGATGAGGGAAAAGTGAAACTGATATGTATTTCCATAGTCACATCAAGTAAAAAGACTTTCAACAGGATTCTATGACTCAGATCCTAAAATGGTAAATATTTATGGAGTTTCACGTTTATAAATTAATGAAATTTGTGTCAAGACTTACGGTAATAACTTCCTACGATTGGCTATCACCAATTCTGTTAAAAATAACGGCGTGACATCTTTAGATTGTCTTGTAATATAAGAATGGCGAAAAAATATAAACAAAATCAAACTAATATATTTTGTTAACGATACATCAATACGTTTTCTAATGGGTTGGGTTTTTGAAATTAAACATGTTACCAGATCAGCACATTCTTTTGATGCGAACATGAAAAAGTATTAGGTTACTCTAAAATTGTTGAAAAATAAGCATGCCCTTTAAGTATGATAGAATTTTCAGCTGTTTTAGCCAACAATTATTACATAGAGATTTTCGTTTCTTGAAAGGTATGGATCGAAGAATTTCTATCCATGTTAAAAAAGATATATATACATAACATCTAATGTTTTTTTTTGTTTTTACCATTCGCGATGAAAGTGAATCTCCTACCAGCTGATGATTTCACTATTAAAGCCCACTTTTGTCCATCCACCATGGCTGATTGTTCATGTGCTCCTTTAAAAAGACAAAGTAACGCCAAATATCTAGGCGTCATAATTAATGAAACCTTAAACTGGGCCCCACACTTAACTAATCTAACTTCTCGTGTACGTAAATTAGTTTACATTTTAAAGAAACTTAGAAACAGTGCAGATTTTAATACATTGAAACTGGTTTACTTTTCTTTATGCCAATCTATAATCAGTTACTGTATTTGTGTATGGGATGGATGTCCTAAGACCGTCTTGATGAACATAGAAAAAGCTCAAAGAATGGTACTTAAGATTATGACCTCAATGCCAATTAGATACCCAACTAACAAATTGTATGCTGACACAAACGTGCTCTCGGTGAGGAAACTTTTTGTACAACATACTATACTAAGAAAACACACATCTGATAACCATGATGCCAAATTGATCGCCAGCAAACGCAAAACCACCAATATATTTAAAATTTATAGACACAAATCCACATTGGCAAAAAGGCACTATAACGTAATTAGCACGCACTTATACAACACATGTAACAAACAACTAAATATATACACGCAAACTAAGCAGAAATGTAAGGTTGAGACTACGAGATGGCTTATGGGTCTCGGCTATGAGGAGATTGAGGATATGCTTAGGAGTTCCTAATACACTTGCACACGCATGCGATTACTCACACCCACTCACATATACATACNAATAAAAAAAAATTGCTAATATTATTATTAGTAATTATGTATAACATTATTTATTTTTTCTCTTGTTTCTGAATGTATAATTATAAGAGGGAATCATCTTGGCCTCCATATTACAAGTTTATACTTAGTTTGCAGGCCAAGAGACACGTATATGTAATTTTTGCAGTGTCAATAAACATTTTTGATTTTTGATTTTGAATGTAGCCTTTTAAAGGTGATATTACTTTATTTTCTAAATTTATACACATAGTAAGTTTAAATAATTGATTTCATATCGACTCCCTGAACAGAAATGAAACGTAATTCAACGTTTTAAACTAAGCAAGTAGTTAAGAAAAAGTTACACAGTTCAAGTCAAACAGTGTCTTTTTGGAACTGCAAAAAGAACGGGATTAAAAAACTTTCTTTACGTTATAATGTTATTACCTTTCGCTTTTCATATAATAATGTGCACCATTTGCACATATACATATCTTTGTGAATAGTTTTATAAATTCAATTATTATTTTGAGAGTATACTACTATATACCTGAATGGTCTTAATGTGTTAAGATTAGAAGGTCACTTTCTATATAATAAAGTCTCGTTTAAAATTCAGTTCCGGACCTAAAGTTACTATACTAGAGTAATCGATCAAACTATTCATATATTGGATTTGTGTATTTTTAATACTGCCATGAGAACTATTCATTAATAAAATCGATGACATTTTAAGATAATATGGTAGGGAAGCAAATTATGTTCGTGAAAATGCATAAGAGGAAGAGCAAAATGTTTGCAGCTTGAATATTGAAATTCAGTTACTTTATAAACTAGCTGACCCCGGCAACTTCGTGCTGCCATATTCTTCTTAAGTAAATATTTTCAAAATTTCTGAAAAACTTATTTTGGTATTAATTCCCGCTTCAGTTTTGTAAAGGTATGACAAAAAATTAGGCATTTTTTAATTTTCTTCTGTACAAAACTTCCTAACAATAACGAACACATAGAAAAAGAATTATCCAATTTGGTGCAGCCGATTGAAAGTTATGCGCGTACATACATTTCGGTGCTTCATTTTTATTTAAATAGATTTTTTCAAAGAGAGGATTACTTTGATCAAAGTTGCACTTGGGTAAGAAATACGTAAAAGTACATATTTTGGCATTTTTCCACTTATACCTTCATACTTATATTATGTTTTAAACAACTATGAATATAATGTTGCTTCGTATGCTGACTTTCAATGTGTTAGAGCGAATCATGACAGTGTACAGCTAGTTATACATAAAAGTAAAAGCAGTTATTTAGAAATATGACAAACATGACACGTTCACAAGTTTTAAGTAAGCTACATAGCAGTTGGCCAAAGTTTCTGAGATTCCGTCAAGTAATTTATCGGTAGTACATGGTTCACACATGTTTGAATTTCGAATGTCATATTTTTTCTTAAACATGAAAATAAATTTTGCCAGAAATTCGCATGTCAATAATATGTTATCTCAAGTTTAAGTTCGCTCATCTTCAAAATGCTTTTGGGAGAGAAACACCTCATTTGCACTGTATCCGGGATTTGATAGTGGCCGTGATTCTCTCCATGTTAAATTTAAGAATATAAGGATTTTGGATTCAAAGAAATGTCTTTTAGGCCCATTTTTTTAAGTCTCTATATTGTTAAGTCAAGTGTGGTGACAACAAAAAATTTCTCTGTTCCTTTTCACATCTATCATTTTTAAACACGTTTGTGCGTATATGAATTGTGATAGCGTATAAAAATGAATGATTTAAAAATAAATAGCTTTACCATAACTAATCAGGTTTGTAATATATTAACCTGCCGCCGTTTTATACGGGTTTGACTACCTTTAACTTTTGACCTCAGACATTAGTGTCATTGTTGGTTCCGAGTAGTACAACAACTATGTCTAAATACGGTGAGCCGTAGAAAAATAGTTTAAGAGCCGATGAAGATCAATTTACACCCAGCTGACAAACAGATAAAACATTTTTTTTAATTGTTTAAATTAATCAACACATGGCTTGGCTCTCCGATCGCAATTTTTTTCGTCAATTTTTTTTAAATATTTTTTATTGATTCTTTTTTTCAGACAAGTCAATACTAAGACTACTTACAGAATAACCTTTATTTTGCTACTAATTTAGATTAGTTATTAGCTCGTGTATTTACCTATATTGATAAACCAGTTCATACCTGTTTCCAGGAAGTTATATAAAAATAAAGAAGCAAGCTTACGCAGGGATATTCCCTATACATAAAATAAACATATGCGACTACTTTTGGTTGGTTATTAATAGAGTGAAAGGGATGAAAAAAACATACCGCACTAATAACTATCGAAATTTAAAGGAAAATAAAGGTTATTTTATAATCAAGGTATGCCCGAGAAAAAAATATAAAAAAATAGTCATGGCAGTTTTGAGATATGCAAGCCATCATAGATGTGTTCATAATTAAGATAATTTAAAAAAGTTTTATCTGGTTATCAGATGGGTGTAAGTCGATCTTCACCGGCTCTTAGACTATATTTTTACGGAGTAACAAAAATATATGGTGATTTAAAATATATTTTATAATCATCGCATCAAGTAAACTGACAGGCGGCGTTATTTAAACCCGTTCTCAGAGCACTGTAATTTATTGTTAATCTAGTGCAGATGCTGTCCGCGAATTGTTCCTCGTAAATGATAAATGGATAAAAATAGGACAGTTAATGTAGTGTTCGAACTACATTATAATTAAATGTTATGAACATCAACAATGCTCACTACTAGGAAATACATTACGAGCTACTCAAAAAAACACAACAGATACAAATTTTATATATTAGGTTTTTGAATCTAATAAGGATAACTAATCAATAGCATACACGTTGTTGTTTAAAAACTACTAATTACTATTACTTGTTATGATATCCAGGGTTAATTATATTTTCTAGTGTTTAAATTTTAAGTTTAATTGTTGGTCCAAACTTCTGATCGGTGTACTATTCGACCTTGCTATCGATAATACTTTCACTATAGGTGTTTTAATTTTGCGCTTGAATAAAAAATTAGGCGCATGCTATTTTTACTTTTTAAATGTAAGCGGGTCGTTATCACATTTTACGCTCAGAGTTCACTAAACACCTTAAATTAGCGGTCGGGAACTTTTCGTAGGCAAGACTCACAAAATGTCAAAATGTTTGTTAAACAAAAAACAAACACAAAATATTTCCAAGTTACGATAAATTACAAATTTTAAGAAAAAATTTCACTATTTAGTCCCATGTTTTTTTATAAGCTTTTATTTAGTTTCACCTGTCCAGATGTTGGTCTGAAATCAAATATGATTCACTTGTAAGTTAAATACAATCCACTTCCCGATTTCTGAATAAGCTGAAATTTGAAATGTCTCTTAGTTCTTATGACAATGTAATTATATATACTCGGTATTACTATTAATCCAAAATGGTCGCCGCAACAAACTTACGGCTTAGATATTTCTGAACGACCCACCCAATATGAGTATCAAATGAAAGGGCTTGAAGTTATTATTTTTATTAACAAGTAATAATAGCTTGTTTAAAAAAAGCGTTTTAAAATAAAACATATATAATTGGCAGCCATATTTTCAACATAAAATACTTCAAAAAACTGAAACTAAAACACAGGCTACCTAAAATTTAAACATTAAAACAGGAACTTCTTTAAATGACAGATACGAAAATGGAAATTATGCCACCACTGCGACTGCAGTGAGGACTCAGCGCAGCAGCGTCGGTCCGATTCCGACATACCGCCCTGCCGTAAACTCCGGTGGGGTGAGGCCCGTGGGGGTACCACACGTATAAAAAGGATGGTAGGAGTTTAGATTTGCAGCGAATTAGTGATAGGATCCCATGGATTTGGAAGAAGAAGTCATGGAAGGCAAATGCTTATCAACTTCCAGTCCAGATGAAGTCCAGGTTCCAAATAAATCTGCTCCAGACCATGATAGGATCTGAAAAAATCCAGTCGAACGTGGCAAATCGGTTCGCTGCCTTGGAAATCACAACAGACGAAAACCAGATGCTATCAATCAATCATTTATTTGCGGTAACATAGGTTAGTTAGAGATCTTATGCTTATTTTAGGGGTATAATAAGTCCTACTACATTATGCAGTGTAATGTAATATACAGAATGTAGTAATTACAAACACATTATGAGATGTGTAAGTGGGCGAACCACGCTTCGGCTTGCACGGGCGGGCTCAACCGGGGTGATACCACGGTCTCACAGAAAACCGGTGTGAAACAGCGCCCGCGCTGTGTTTCACGGAGTGAGTGAGGATACCGGAGGCCCATCCCTAAAGGCCGGCAACAAACTTGTGACGCCTCAGTTGTTGCGAGTGTCCTTGGGTAATGCTAATCGCTTACCATTAGGCGATGGGTATGCACGTTTGAAGCGGAGTCCATTAAAAAAAATATTTACTTAAGTTAAATTAAATAAACGTAAATAATCAAAATAGATTAATATAAATCAACACGTTTACAATGAAATGCAAGAAAAAAATATTCAAATAGTACAAACGTAGGTTGATAAATATTATCGAAGATTAAAATTATCAATAGTAGATTATATTGTTAGTATAACATTAAAATTACTTACTATTAACTGAATAATATAACTAAATACTTATAACTGAATAATATAAGTTCTGCTAAATCAAATACTTTAATATTGAAAAAATGTAATCGATAAAAATTCATCATAACAGTTGTCGGTTAGATATTGGAATAATTTATTTTTAAAAACATTGATATTGCTTTACTTATTTACGTTACTAGGAAAAATAAACTTTCAACCGATCATCATCATCATTTCAGCCGAAGGACGTCCACTGCTGAACATAGGCCTCCCCTGAAGCTCCCCATCACAATCGGCCTTCACCATGTCGTCGGACAACCTTTGTTTAACCAACAAATTGTCGCCTGCGGTATTTCAGGTACGTTTTGATTTAGAGATCACTTTCAACAAAAGAGCTAACACTGACTTGTATTGCGCTTATGACTCCTGACTCGTGGACGTTCACGGGTAACACAAGTCATTTTCCACATTTAGGTGGCTATTACATAGGTACATTCGTCCCTTTTTTTTTTCACGTGTGGAAACCCCCTCGGGCCTTCACCCCACCGGGGTTTGCGGCGGGGCAGTGTGTCGGAATCGAACCGACTAAAACCACACGGTGTGCCACTCTGCGCCTGAGACGGGAGGGTCCGGGAACCGCTTTCTTAAGCCATCCGGAGGTACATTTGTCCCCAAACTAACCAAACTAACTGCAGCTTTTGTTATAGTAGACAACTTATTACTGTTTGTTTTACGTCCGTGTGATTTGTAACATTAATAACATTTCATAATAGTGTCAACCAAAACTCGTCATTTTCCTATAAGTGTTTTATAACAGAGCGAATAACTCCATAGTAAGGTTTCTTGAATCTCAAGAGATTACTTGAAGGACTATTATCGCTGCTAGTAGTTAAAAGTACACATGAAAATATAAAAAGACAACGATCGTGTTCATAATTGATCAATCGTGCGAAAAACTTGAATGAACCGTTTCCATGTCTGGTTTAATCGATTTAGATATCACCTCATGTACATAATGACACACTTACCGACCGGTTGACCCTGATTTTTTTGTTTATGGTGTAGCTGATATAACCTATAGGTAAGGTAGTTAACGCAGTCACATTAAAATATATGTAATATAGATATAAGTTTTTATTATTAGGTTCAAATACTAAAACACAATAAGACTAAAAATAATCATATTTCACTTTTACAATAAAGAAAAAGCTTTATCTTTGGCGGCAGAATGACTGTAATTATACACAATTTTTATTTCTTACCACTACTCTAACTACTCGTTCGCATTTTTTAATAATCGATTGATTAAATCACGGACTTCCAGTACCATTAAAGAATAGATTTATTGCATATAACAAGTGTATAACTGTATGTGGTAATTATTAAAGTTATCTAATACGTGAAATAGCATGTCGCAATAAACAACAAGATGCATATCACTGTCTAACAAATGAATGAGGAGCATCATATCCCAGAGCGTAATAGGCGCTCAGAATGGTAATATGATGTGAAGCATAACATGGTACTAATAGTCTTGGGAACATTCTTTCATGATGTAATAATTGACAAGGAAGAAATTAATTAAATAGTGTGAAACTATGATGATTCACCCGCACTAAAGAAGATAACAAGTTCAAGATCATGATAAGAAGAACGTCAGATTTACTTATAATTTTGTTAGTAATGATTTAACGATTTATTTGACATGTATTTTTTTGTCACTTGTAATGTTCTCGATTTATGCTATGGCGTCGTGAAAATTGAAATATGCTGTTTCAGTACATAATGTTCTTAACTGTAAAAAAAACTCATGGATGCTATGTTATGTTCTAATAGACGGATTTTGAAGTGAATTTTCAAGATGACAAGTATTTATTTATATATCTTTATTGTATACATGCAAAATTACAAAATTAAAACAGAGGATGAGTCACAAATATGCAAATGATACAATAGGCGGTCTTATCGCTCACGGCGATCTCTTTCAGACAACCACAACACGGATTTTCGGTATCCAAAAACTTCGGGTAGCGCACTTACAAGTAACACAACTAATCCTCTACATAAATGGTTAAAAATATTATTTTATCGATCGTATTGTTACAGGTCATTATAGATAGTTTTTGATCTTTACATTACATTATTAATCGATGTAGTTTTCATTCTATTCTCAATATAAGTGCAATCGATGAAGCTCACTTAACGATCCAAGTTTTAATTAGATTGGCTTTACGGCTTTTTCAACACAACCAAGCAAGTTCTTCTGAGATAGTATTTTTTATGATGTAAGAGGCGAGCGTGACCAGTAGTCTCAGGATGGAAAATGACTAACACTACCCATGAATGTCTGCATCTTATTTTAGAATTCACCGGTATTATCTATATTGCCATACAGGGAAATCGGGAAATCGGCCACTAAAACGTCAAAAGTGCAATGCCATCTTTCAGGTTCTTCGCAAAAAATCAGGGAATGAAGAAGTTTGGCTCCCGTAATTCATTCAATTAAAGAATTACAAAAGTGGTTGTTAAGTATCATTTTGGTCAAGTCGAACCATTTGTGCCAGAGTATGCTTCTCCCGCGTGGAACAGTATTCTAATTGAGGCCGAAATTGCGCCTTATCGTGTTGCAAACGGTGGACTGAAGTGAAATACTGCCTCAATTTATTCAACACAACAAGCTTCTTCCTTCTCTTTCTGGCCTTACCCAACAAGTTATCGCAAAAATTGACTTTTGCTTGATTTGTCTAATTACTTAATGGATGTTTCACTTTACATTTTTTTCACACAGACATGAGGTAAAAAAAATAAAACTATTAATAACTGTACCACAGACGAAGGAATTAAAATTATGAAAAAATAGAACTGAAGTCCAAAATTAAAATATTTTCTGCATATTTAATCGTTGATATAACATAAAAACGAGTTTATACCTAACTAGCAACTCACCTCGGGAAAATATAATATAGCCTGTTTTTCAGAGGTGTGCGGCTTAATTTTTTTCCACATCTTTAACAAATGTGGTTATATTTTACAATAATATACTCAAAAATTTAAGAAATTGTATACGAAAACGTTCCTCAAGAACCAGATTGGTTCTTGGGCTCTATAAGTAAAAACCTCATAAAAATCCGCGCAGTAACTTTTGAGTTTATTGCGAACAGACATATAGACAGAGGCGACGGAGATCTTTGTTTTATATCATGTAGTGATACTCTTTTAAATGTTTTAAATATCAAACTCACTATTTATTACAAATATATACAAATTTGATTAATTTTTCGCTTTTGCATGCCATGACATATTATGTGCTTTTGAAGGCTTTCATGTATTGATCAATTTTATATTAACCGCGATCAGATTCAGCCCATGGCTACATCAAGTGAAACCGGATCAAAATGTTACACATAAACCGAAACTTGCCAGATTTCAGTTTCAATCAAGAGCCAGCAAGCGTTCAAACAATTTTTATCGGAATGCCAATTAAAACAAAATTCGTCTTAAGAGGAAAAACTTCTTCTCATCTTCAGCGAGCAATATTTATTTAAAACTAATACCACATATAACCATTCCTTACTAGAAATTTTAATAAATAAACATGCTATCATTCAAGTATTACCTTTGTATTTAAGCGAAGGAAATTTTATACTGAAATAAATAAAATAGTTACACATGTCAAACGAACAATACTAAGTTATACTAAAGTTTCTTGAGATCAGTTGAAGTTTGTCAGGTATTGTCAAACAATAACTTGTCGTATATTTAATAACTTTCTTTAGGAAAAAGGCACTAAACACGTGAAAGTTAAAAGGACCAAAAAGTCAACAGAAGTCAATAAAAGGCATTTAATAAACAATATTAGTTCAGACATATTAGAAAGTACAGGTCGTCGACACAATCTTTTCTTTGGCATACATCATTAGGCAAAACGTCGCGTTTGTTCAATTTGAAAGCGAAATGCTTTTACATGTTCATTCACAATTGTGAAGATGAGAGTAAAAGATTGAGCAATTTGAGTAACAACTGAACTCCTTATAATAGTTATTTAACAAGTATAGTTCTTTAAAGGTTTTAAATATGTATTGTGAAGTATTTTAAGATACTTGCGTGCACTTTCTATTCGCTGTCATTGGCGTACAATACTGGCAGGACAGTTATTTGCATTACTACAATAAATAATTGTCAATCGTCCCCCTCGCTTTGATACATTTAGATAATTTATTTGGACTATGGCTAAAGAAGTTGCTTGGAACAAAAATGGAACAAGTCTTTGTCACTCTTCAAAGACTACCTAGAGATCAAGTTTAAAGGAGTAAGTAATTGTAAATGTTGATTCAACATTTTACTAGGTTTATCTAAAGGCACAGATTATAGATAAGATTTAATAACCATTAAATTTACTATAATGGAAAGCGAAAAACTTGAGAAGATGCTATATTTATCTGAACATTTAAATTGTATCTCGACACGGCAACGTTTTGGTTCATAAGCTACCACGTTCGTATCAGTTACAGCCACGCAAATCTACATTATCTGGCTAAGGGTCTGATTAAGTACATAACAAAAATGGACTAAGCCTAAAAAAATTACATTATTATTTTTATAATTATTTGACTTTCAAGTATGGAGTCATTATCGTGTACTTTACTGACAAGAAAATTCATAATGGAACATAAATTGTTTGTATTTACGTCAACTACACTATTGCTATTGAGTATTTACCGTTACATTAGGGGACCTTTCTCTACTGATAAATTTGACCGAGTGATCCTTGATCTGCAATTGAAAACTATGAATAATAGATTCGTGCGATTATTGTTAGTGGCACATTCATAAATTTTCTCGCTTAGTGTACATGTCTATATATCTATAAATATCGTATTTTAAAATTATTTGAAACGATTGTTTTTTGACATATTTCAATTTTAAAATTTATCTATAATCGTAAACTACGAACGTAAGACTATGATAACAGATAAATAATATAGTATTAGCATTTGGTGTAAGAAGCGCGATTTAGTCCATTCGCGAGCGGGTGAAGTCCAGCGAACACCACGACATGGACGGTGGACCAGTGGATCGCCGCGGGTTCGTGCCGCGACGTCCGTGTGCTTGTCCGGCCGCTCCATCTCTCCCTTTCTCTCTGGCCTATCGCTCTCTCTCTCCGTCCTTCGGCGGCTCGGTCCTCTTCTTCTTGCAAGGTTAAGGTTACGTCAGACGTGTTATGTTATAACCGTTGGGGCGCACTCTGGCAAGTTCAGTGTCTCGTCGAGAGTGGCCGCGACACTAGGTTCGCGACCATCGCTGCGCGTGAATCACCCCGAGGACTGTGCGACCCGCCTGTGATATTTGAACAGTGAAAAGTTCATGAACTACGTGTAGAAATTTTGTTTGAACTATACATTCGTCACGTGATCCGATTTACTCGACGTGACATCTGCAGCCCTCAGAAGGTACGTTTCTCAAATATCCGCAATAAAGTCGTGGAAGATTTAATAAAGCGATATAAAATTCCAAGTTAATATGTTTTCCAGAGTGCACAGGTGATCCTGTTCAATAAACGGGTTTATTAAACATTTTATAGGAGTTGGAGCCACGACTTACAGGACTGGCAATTAATTAATTTCTTGGTTTAATGTATTTTTATTTAACAAAAGCTTAGTATTTTATGATCAATACTGTCATTATCTTCTCAACCGAAAGACGATAAAAGCTGGAAAGAGACCTCTCCCAACAACAATAAATATTCTACATTCCCCAAACATATGAAAAGAACTTATTATATATTTATATATATAATGAATTTATGATAGGCACTATATTTTTAAAACAGATGTTTTGGGTTCAAACAGAACATGGCATACTTGTAAAAATCAATAATAAGATATAAAATGAATTGTGTGTATTGCGTACCGTTACCATATGTGTGGAGGAAGGTTTTTGCGCTCATGCGCGCGAGCTTGTCTTCAATCGTGTATAGAGCGATAAGCTCCGATGCACTAAGCTATATTTAGAGTCGCTTCGTTTAGCTTCCATTCCAGAAAGATTTATTCTTTATAAAATCACTTTAATTTTAAATTTGTAAGATATTTTTAATAGTCATTCATGAATGTTAACAGAATAAAAACAACGTAAAATAATAAGGAACGAAGTAAAGCTATGTTTATTTATCTAGACACCTTAGTCTTAGAGCTAATCATATTTAGAACATGATTGTTTTAATCAATGCCAATTTTAGTCTTGTGGCTCACGCGAGTAAAAGACATCAACGCAATGGGTGCGCACGGAAAAACAGAATTTTAAGTTTAGAACTTTTATATCAAATTAAGAAAAGTAATATCATTTTATCGTATCTATTTTATTTTATTTTAATATATAAATATAGTAAATAGTTTTTAAAGTTTTAATTTTGATCACAGCACATTTGTTTTGTTCATTTCAGTTGTCATTAATACTATATTATAGTTAGCATTAATAGTTCAATATAAAAATAATGCAACTAACAATATTTATTACCCATTATAATGGAAAATGAAGTATTATAATTTTTGTTTCAACGTATGTATGTATATAATTAAATTATTCGCAGTTTAATACGCAGATGGGTGCAGTTCTGCATTTCTCATGTATTACAAAGTCTATAATTTTCCTCAATAAACAGGCTATCTAAGGCAAACACATTTTATAGAACCTAATATTACCACGATAAGGGGAAGTAGCTATAAAGCATTTATAATATTTACAATTTAAACTATAAAAACAGTCAGTTAGTTATAACACAAATGGCACGATTCAGCGATACCGTGACATTCAAGTAAAATTATCACTAACAATTTACATCTAACTATTTTACTTATAAAAAGCGTTGCTATTGCTCTGTGTATATATGGTGTAATAACATCGTTATTTAAATAGCTTACATATAGAACTGCATTATAAACTAATATAATTCAGGAGCACTAATGTCATTAACTTCAAACTTGTATATGCAGTGACTAAAATAGCAACAAAGAAAAATATTAGAAATTTCCCATATTTTTAACAGTATTAAAGACTCTGGCAATTGCTACCTATGGTATCTAGGTCTGCAATTGCACTCGTATTCACTGGTAGCGTTGGGGAAGCGTAAAAGTGTAACAAACGATCCAAAGTGCACCGCCGTGGTTCAGGTCACGGTGATACTAAATTCCCCGCGTTACTGGAATTAGATCACGACCCAACAACTTACGACCTAAGTCTTGCTAGTTAGAAAAAAATCCACTCACAACAGTCTTTCAAATTTATAGATATCGACTTTTATCTATTGAAGATGTTGTTATTTGACGAAGAGTCTAAAAATAAACAAGGTAATCTAAAAAATATTTTGCAATATATATATTTGTTCTATTTATTTCGAAAAATGTTAGAAAGCGGTTATAGCTCTAAAATAAATATATTTCTTGAACTTAAACATTAAAGTGAATAATGTCTGTCATTGTTATTACCACCAATTCGTTATAAAAATATTTTTCACAAAGCTTTTAGTAACGTATTTTAATCAGCAATAAATAATATATGATACATAATCAGAAGGAGGCCGACGTACAAATTTATTACTCGGACTGAAATATTTTTCTAGGAACATTACAACACTATTAGGCTTAAGTCTAAGGCTGCCAACGCTGCCAACATATTGAATGCCTACAGTAATAAAATATAGTATTTAATTATTGTTATAAAAAGTAAGTAATATATTTATATGTGTAAAAAGACTTCCTTAAAAATATTAGGATTTCAGTAAGTTATATTAAATGCAATCCTAATAAAGTTTACTTTAAAAAATAGCAGCATTTTATTATCAAAATTGCACTGAGTAAAGCGACGCGAATGTAACCTAAAAGCGTGTCAAAAATTGTGTACACAATTCAGTTGACCCGAATGCAAAGCTCAGTGAGATTATAATTAAGAGGGTCACGTGAGAACAGCGATGAATCGTAGCGAGGTTCGTGACTGCGCCTGCTCCGGCGACACGCCATCTCCGCTTAACTATTGGGCACAAGGAGATAAGTCGCCCTGATTTCCTGATTATATAGGTACATTCTGTTCAAAACTTATTATTAACGGATAAATTTCGTTTTAAATATTAATTTCCTGTAGATTAGTTAACATCAAACACATTAAAATTTCGCCATTTTGTAAAAATCCGCAAATCAAAAAATATTTTATTAAAAATATTAATCTGCGGTATGAATACACAAATCAGAATCTACCAGAATTTACTATTTAAAAAACGATAGCTATTACCTACTTCAAATTCAATAAAATAAAAAGATTTGAGTCGAGACTATTTTTAAGTCTAATAGAGTGATTAAATCCATTACATTGATGATTTAATATATGCTAAAACCTAATTTGAAGTGAATACTGATTATGCCATCTTGCTGTGGTATTTCAAGCTATTAACTCGAAGTAAAACAATAAATTTAATTAATAATGATTAAAGCATCATGATTGAGAAATTTTAAACAGAAATAAGAAATACTTTAATTTATCAATGAAAAAACTGTTAACATAATCGTCTTTTATACATAGAGGAATACTCGTATATCTACAAGGCTCGGTTGCTCCTATTTATAAAGTAACATTTAAAGGGCGGTACTAGACGATCGTGAGCGGGGTCAAGAAGAATTCCATCAGGCTTGCTTTCCATGAAGGATTTTAATTACGTCGTGTCGGGGTGAATGACCTGTGACGAGCGCGGTGCGGGTGCGCGTCTACTTTTGACGGCCCCTCCTTTAACAGGTGTCCCGTAACTTAATTTATTTTCATCTACTATAATCGAAACTATTATTGGTGAACGCTCGCTAATAGCATTTTTACCAACGTTGACAGTTTTTTCAATGATAAGTCTTAAGTATGGCTCAAAAATTTAATAAAAAATCGAAAGACTACCGATATCATAAATGGTATTTGGAATGAAAATATAGCTGTATATAATGATATCATCAAATTGTTAAAAGTTTAAGACGAATATTTAAAAATAAAAAGCAAAACAACGGTAACAGTAAACTAAAACTTTTAGCAACATCGTTAAATTCCGACGAAGAAATAATGATGCGCGTGTTTATTTATGGTGTGATGAGTATGTAAATGAGGGAACCTGTGCGCCTCTCAAACCAACAATAGGTGTGGGTGTGAACGGTCACTGTTGACTCATCTTCGACACGGATACTCGGCTGCCGAACCAAAACAGTAGATTAGCAAATTTAGCAAACAGGTATGGGCAGTAAATTTATGTTATGATTGTAGTCTACTTTCGTTCAATAGTAAGTATTTCATCAGAACATTAAAGAGTGATCCTAAAATTGGTACCTTGAGATATTACTAATAAAAAATTAAAACATCAAAGATTTGTAAAGATGATGATTAATTTCTTCAGTGAGGAACTACTGAGGTGCCAAATTAAAAATATTGAGAAACATACAATAATTTTGTACAGGTACTATGTTAAAACAACAGGCCGGAGATACGGATGTACATTTGCAAAAAAAAAATTGATAAAAAGTTTTGTATGAACTGGCTTTGAGACCGAACATAAAATTTTGTAATATCCTGTAGCGACCCACATAAACGGATAAAATTAAATTATATAAAGCGAGGTTTAGTGCCTAGAATGTATAGTTTCTGAGCTTAGATGGAAAATGTGGCTGTAAAGCGTTTAATGCGCTATAATATGTTGCAAGTGGGGCGACTTACAACGCTTGCAATATGCTCAAATTGATTACGGGTAATACACGCGAATCGTCTAATAAAATCACTAATGGAACGGTACCAATGGCGTGCGTCGCATAACGGCGCGGTTCTGTAGTTCGCTCCCACGACTGACACATTATGCAACCTGCGCGGGCGTCAACGAGCACATTGTGAGCTATTGATCGCGGTCGCGATCGTGTTCCCGACGAAAAACTGCGTGCACCGTAAGTGAAACTAGATATGCAATATTTTATCACATTGGCGTGTGAGCCTCATAGACTACTAGTTTGAACGCATAGATTAAAATGATTCTTTTTCGTAGTTATATGCTGTATGAGTAATAAATTACTTCAAATTTAGAATTACAATCATGTCTTCAAAATTTATATGTTATTAAGTATTGAAAATAAGCAATATTTTTATAATAATTGCATCTTTGTATCGATTTTGATGACGAAGACCTGATGAAGTTATCTACTAACATTATAAAATTGAAATTTTATTTGTTTGAATATGTTAATGTAAGAAGCTATTAGTCCGATTTTGAAGACGGCTACAGCCTATAGATACCATCACGCTACGACCAATAGGAACGGAGTATCAATAAAAATTATTCCTTAAAATAAAAATTAATCCTTTTGAGAATGTCCGTTTCTTGCGTTGCGTAAGCGGTTAAAGTTTCGTGAAAAGTCATGAACGATAGAATTATTCCACTTTAAAAGTATCGTGAACGCATATTAATATTATTTGTCAGTTCAATATTTATGGTAATCAGGTAATCAAATTTGTTCTAAATTAAAACATTCTTAGCGTTTTAGAAATATTACGTTACTCCAAGTCCAAATATTTTTATATATTCATTCTTTTTAATACTTCCTAATAAACGATTAGACTGTACAAATATTTTTAGCTTCTATCAATTTCATAGTTAAAATAATTTACCATCAGAAATAATTAAATCAGTATATAAAAGGATTGAATGAATTTTTAATGATACCTTAATTAAATATTTAATTCATCATGTTTTGTTTCTTTACTAACATAGCACACAATAGAGGCATATATTTTAATATTATTAAGTGTACATGAACACATTAACCTAATATTATTAAGATTAATAATACATCATTATCATACTAAAACGTGTATGTAGTCCAATGTGTTCCAATTATCCAGCATTACCTTGGTAACCATAATTAAATAGAATCGATTCTCACATTCATTACACTTGGTATGTTTATCTTACGTTTAGTAATGCATTATTGTGACCACGTTGAGTGAATATAATAAAACTTTAAAATGTTTGTGGGTATGTTAGCTTGAGTATGCATTGATGATTAATTATTTGCAGTTGAAGTGATCTATGATATGTAAATACGAAATGTAAAGTGAGCATATAATCATAATTTAACTATAGTACCCCGCACTGAAATGCTGTCTGCGAATGTAGCACGGACCGGTAGTGGAATTCGACTGTGGTCGGTAATCGCGTGACCGCAGGCCAAAACGCATGGTCCGCAAATTAGAAGAGAAGTTCTGTCAGATTACTTGCGGTGAAACCCCCCAGTTTTACGCTCAACACCTCTATTACTAAGAACCAGTATGTGACCTAAATATTCTTCACGTTTCGCATTTATTTGGCGTGGTACGTATATGGAATGTGATTGACACCGCGCGCCGCTATTTTACACCGCAATGGATTACCTTTGTGGTTTTTGACTTTTGTCTTTCGTTGGGTTTATTTGCGTTTTGAACTACTAACTGTAAATATGTTTAGCCAATAGTCATGGTTTAATCTAAGAAATGTATTTACCACATCCGTGCTAATATTGACTGGAAACACATTATTCGTACCCGAACAGAAATTGCCACATTTCACAGTAACTGTGAAATATGTTGATTTTTAAATGAATTGCCTTTATCGAATATTTTTTTATTCCTTGAAGTATACATAGCTATATATAGTTATGTATAATTATAGATACCTTTATATCAGAATTTGAAGACAGCACAATCAAAATTGAGGTATAATCAGACGTATAAGTATACGAATATTTACAAAATAGTAGACTTTGGGCACTTTCCTAATAATAATAGAAACTTGAAAGTAATTGTATCTGTTTGCCTGTTATGCTTTCTCGGTTAAATCGCTGCACCAATTTGAATAGAAAACTTAATGTTCGTTTCGTTCGTTTATCCTGACGGTATTAATGAGCATACTATACATCAATGCATTATAATAAGTACATTAATAAATAATAAATAATAAATAAATATTTCGGACATCTTGTGAGATTACTTCGACGATTTATAAGATATAATCGATAGAATGTAAGACTATGACAATGCAACTAATAAACCATGTAATTAACATCTTTTCGTGGCACAAGGAGACACTAGCATAGATTTTTTATAACTAAGAAAAATAGCGACGAGGATGCTAATTTTCACAGTGGTTTATAGTTTTATTTGAATTTGCTAATTGATTTAATGTATTATTTAATTATTATATTATATATTATAACAAAATAAATTTTATAAAATGCCTTTAACGTTCCTATATAGAGAAAGGCAGCCGATTTGGCGCGCGATGCAGGTAACTAACGAGGCTATTTTAAGATTTTTGCGATCGCGTAAGGAGATGATCCCTGGCAGCTTGGGTGCGTCGGCAGCTGGTAGGTGTTGCCCAGGTCAGGGTTGTCGGGGGCCGAGCTATCTAATCGGGCGTCGCCGCGTCGCCGGTGGGCGGCGATCGGGATAACGCGCCACCACCGCCGCGCCCACACGCCAATTATGTGGGAAGAGGTTACGATTGCGCGCGCGATACCGCGAAATAACGCAAACAATCCCACCTAGACTAAAGCCGATCGCTTGCATTAATCAGGAAACTATTACCAATACCACTCCAATTAATGCTGATTGATAAGTATGTAGATTTCTTAGGTATATTCTATTTATTTAGGATTATACTGAACCTAGGGTGCGCTGTGTTTGTATTACAGCCTCCAGCCACGATAGATGACATAATAACTGACGGTTTTAGGTAATGTTGTGTGTAAGCATGATAATCTTAAGGATTACGATACAGATGGACAGGATAGTTTAGAATAGTAGCATGTATTTATTACTAGCCCTCCCGCATAATAATAAGTTATAAAAAGTTTGGTGGAAAGCGTAATATTTAATTATTTGAAACGCATGTAACGCATAGACGAGTGATTTTATCAGTGGTGTTTCATAACAATGTCTTCCTGTGCCAATGCGATTTACGTCTTCATCCAATCGAAGTAATAACAATAAATATATATTCCACATGTGATTCATCTGTTGTATTTACGAGGAGTACATAATCGTATTCCTTGAATTTCGTAATACTTGTAACTTCCTGTTACTTTTGAACAATTGGTTCTTTTATTTTAGTCAGTTTAACTTATACGGGCTGGCTCACTGGCACGATGCCATTATACCAATTATAATACTAAATTTTATATTGACAAGTGTCTTTTTTTTCAAAGTAGTGCGAGACGTGGAACAGACTAAGAAGACAAAATATTACGATGTCTACTAAGTTTGTCTGTACTTATTTTAACATACTTTTTGTGTCTATTTGACCTAGACGTACGTGTTATCATAATTTTTAACTAAGATGACTGAATGCGTATTAAGACCACGAAGTTCCTTTTTTTGTTAAACACAAAAGAAGTACATTGAACTTTTCAGTAAGTAGGCTAATTAATACCCCTATCAACATATCGGTTATTTACCTTTTGGGTCGATAGCTATCTTTGATATGTCATCTTTCAAATTCTAAATATACTTAAATACCATCGAAAACATATATCTGCAAAATACTTTTGATGTAATGTGTTTATTTAATCTCCTGTTTTATAAGAAATATTTAGGCGGTGTGTGATGAATTTAGGGTACAGTGATGGAAGGTACGTAAAGCCTCTTCCTCTAGTCCCCACGAGTCTTATTAAGCACAAAACACTGCTGTCTGCACACTCATAAACAATTTTAATGGAAGGAAATCTTAATTATATCTCAGCTTTGTTAATTAATTAGGAGATAAATTTGGGCATCCGGTTACTAAATAAAATTATATTTGTAATCATCCTATGCTGCCAAGATATGATATTTACAGTAATAAGCCTTATCATTATGAGTAAGCTATTTTAAAAGACAAACACAAATTGTATTGCAATTGTAAAATAAGAAACATTTTGAGTTTAGTTATCCCAGGAAAGTGTACAGAATAATGACAGAAGGGCGGTTCAGTATTATTACTCTAATGTCAGGTTGCTTCATCTTCGTTCGCGAGCCTTACATAGCATTTCTCTCTAGCGTTAGTGAAACTAAAAAATAACACAAATAACCGGCTTGCCACAAACTCTATTAGATTTTCAACTTACTTTTTGCAGAGGTTGTCGTCGCCTAACTCGATCTCGATGCGGACGTGAGAAAATTGTTAATCTTATTTTGTAATAGTAGTTTGCAAGGAAAGATGATGAAGCGGCTTTTGAATTGAAAACTTATTCAAAAAGATGACATCGTTCGGTAGCACTCAAAGGATCTAATTATGTACCGATACAAGTAAAAAAATACGACTAGTGATTATAATGTTATATACTTACTACATCTATCAGGTTTACCGTAGCCAATCACTTGTTACGTTTGTCGAGCACCAGCATGATACTGTTATAATAAATTAATATTTTGATTGTTTAAAACATTCAGATATTTCGAAGTCTAATATTCTAAATTACGAAAACAATTTTTAAATATCGGTATACTTATTAGATGTCAGTAGAGATAATATTACCGTTCCGCCAACGCGTTTAATGTAGAAAGGAAGAGTGCAAGTGTCAGAGCGCAGAGTTGCGACAGGGAAAGCTCTTTACCATATCACGAAACGGAACTTCAAATCTACTCTTATAACGTTAAGTTCGCAACTTGTCTCATTTGACCATTTGACATCTTTTATAGAAAGTCGCAAGGGCACTTTCTTCGTATTACTCAAGTTTTTTATTGTTTAGTCGAATATGTCATTAAAACATTCAGTAGTCAGCAATGTTTTAAGTTTACTTAGTCGTAGTATTCACCTGACTGCTTCTAGTTGACCTTGTGCGACATATTGACTTAAGTAATATCAGGTTTCCTGGTTCCGTTTTTTTCTTTAACCGCCACATGAAATATCACGAGACGGTTCGTCATTGTCTATATCGACGTATTACAGTAAACCCTGGTTTCAGGCATTTGCATGGTGATACCATTACAGAGCGTAATTGCGGCACGCAGCGGGTAGAAGTTCTTAAAATACATTTAAAATAACTTTGCATTTGGCGGAGGCGATTAACTAGACATTGCTGAGTCGTGAGTTTGCTCCGAGCTTTATTGCGTTCGGGATGAGATCGAGCTCTACGGCCAAATGCGATGCTAACGTAAACAAAGAACGAATTGAGGTGTTCCGCAAACAACGCCTGACGGACGGCGCGCTTTGCCGTCTCGTTGTATCTCGTTAGCGGCACATTGTTCGTACGTAGGGACCGACACCGACATCTACCCTCCCAACTGTGATTGGCTGGCGAGAAAATATGGCACGTCGTATACTTCTTATTATCCGTTACTTTATATTATTCGTCATTATAAAAATATACCGCCATGTGAGTTGATTTAAGGAACTAGAAGCGTTAATAAAAATCATATAAGCCTATTCACTTGTGTAGTTCAAGGACACGAGAATAGAAAGTGGGTCTACGGATGTATTTGTAGTGACAGGGCAACGCAATCGCGTGACAAGTCTCACTTTGAACATTATTATTCCACGTACGATGCTAAACCACTTATTCGGATCGTGGTGACCGTTACCTGCCGCACGCACGGTGCTTGCATCAATGGCATATTTTTCCTCAGCGAAACTCTGCGCACATTTACCATTCAAGGTTAACCCGGTCAGTGTATCGCTTTGTTTACACGAGAGTCGCGACATCAGACGGCGGACGTTCACACCTCACAGTTGCTTGACAATCGACGATGCAATGTCTCATGGGAAATTTTTAGATTGATCGTGAATAATTAATTAATATAAAAAAAAATATAATAAAGCCGTTCTTGTCCATATATATTTATATACCCATTATATATTTAAATATAATAAACAAAAGCTTCCAGGGTTTATAGAAAAGCTTAATGCGGCGTAAGCTGTATCTTGAAATCTACATAAGCAAGTTTGGCCCTAATCTAAAATCATAGGTCAATAAAGGAATACAGTAACAGGGAATTTGTAAACGAAAACAAGACTGACTATACTTAGTCATACTTTCTATAGAGAGATTGATAGAACATTAGTTAAGATGAGAATTTAAAAATGTGTTTTACAGTTACGTTATGCACTCAATATATATTTATGATATAATTAACAAGCTAATATTTGTTACAGGTGTTTAAACCGGCTAACTTAACCAAGCCGAAGCGTGGACAAGGTAATTATATTATTATGTTTTTAATTAAAAACATAATGCAGCAGTTCTTGTAGTTACACTCAAATTTATGAAACGTTTTTAATTATTAAACTAACATTATGATAATATTCAATTCAAAACACAAGTGATAAAGATAAGTGCAATCCCCATAGAGTCGGAGGATACGGCGTTTGGGCTACAGCAACCTCACTCACTCACTCGGTAAAAAGCAAGAAAAGAGTTGTTTAACGCCAGTTTTCAAGCAAATCTATTTTAATAACGCATGCACTCTTGTTGAGTAGTGCCTCCTTTTATGTTTCTCTAAATGGTTTAAACAAAGATTTATGGACAAGGACTGTCATTTGCTGACATTTGCAAATTAGCACCTCTGTAGAAACCCAAGAAAGAGAAACAGTGCCGCAATGTAAGTACGAACCCTATAAAGAAAGAATCACATGTGGGATATGTGCTCATTAATATCTATCGAAAGTATACCACATCCGAGAGTTGGTGCCATGTGTGGCGTTGTTGGACCTGTCCTTACGCACTGCACCAGTTTCTTTTAAACTGGTCTTGCTACATACTTAATAAGACGTCTTCGTTGTGCTAATTGCACTTTTAAATATACATAAGGAATTTACATGCAATAACCACGAGTAAAGTGTGCAAGTTAGGTAATAAAGTGCGTCCGCATTACAGTAAAATTTAAATTTTTATACAACATCACGGGTAACTTCCAAAAATCAAACTAATAGATGAGACATTTTGTATCTAACAGGCATATAGTTACTTCATAAATTGACGTTATTCAGTAATTTATCTAAATATCAAGGTATTGTGGCAAAACACAAACGAAATACGGCATGATTTAAAAGTTGGACATTTGTATTTTATCTCTGTTTACACTTGTTGTAAATTCTCATGCAAGGCGAGTAGATATTTACTTTTTAAGTTATTTAATAAATTACGAGCGGTTTAGCAACCAAAAAACATATTGAGTTACATCCATTAAAACAACGTACTCAGTACTGAATGCGATTCAAATAGATTGAAGTTTGTCACGAACACAAGCGACGGCAAATGTGACACAGCAAATGACTTTTTCAGTGATTTGAATTTAAGGTGCGATAGGCGGACATGCGCGTGGCTGTCCAATACGAGCACCCGTCATGCCATCCGTACATTTTAACGAGAGCGCGATCGCCCTCGCCGATAGTGACAGTTTAATGAAAACCCCGTTGAATAATGCATTAATACCAGCGTTAAATCGTGAGTACACACTATCAAACATACTACGAGAAATATTAACCAGATGTAATTTTAAGTCAACATTAGTAACGATGAGCTTCAAAAAGTAAGTTAATAAACCCAAAATAAAGTTTAAATTAATATCAGTTCATTGCTAGTCTACTTAAGGAAATGCCAAGTCTAAAAATATTGATATTGTTATATTTGTCGCTCAAGAGCTAGTTGGTATAGAGTAGTTGATTACGTGTACAAAGTTAAAAAAAATGTATTTTATATTTCTTATGTGATGAAATCCTTTTGCAAATAAAGTAGGAAATGTTGCAGAATAATAATGAGTTATGTTATCATGATTTATTAATATCATATTACAGTCTATCTAGACTTATTTATAGTTAAAGTTTAAAAAAACAAGTGCCCAGTATACCCTTTTTTACAGGGCTGTGTTGCAAGGTATAGAGTATGCAATCGAGGGTCGTGCTTGGTCTCACGCTGCGACCCACGCTCACCTTCTCTAGTGAAATGTCAGTTGGGGAATCAGTGACGAGTCAATCGTAAAACACAATGTTAAGGTCACATCATGACTTCAATAAACAATTCTTAACATGAGAAACGTGGCATCACCGCTGTAACCAAGACCACCTGAAAGTGTGCCAAACATATATATAGCTGGAGACAACGTGCTCTCTTGTTTGATCCTAGGCTGTTACGTTGTGAATATTTCATTCCTCAGAGAATACTTCAGCACAAAATTAATAACCACAGAAAAATATTTTTCAATAAAAATGTCTAACTAAATATTAAATTTATCTTTTCTATGGTAAGTATGTGTTAAATAACAAATATACAAAATAGCCTAAAAATTTTCATTGTGAAGATTAATTTAAAATAGGAATACTAGTATAATAACAATAAACAGTATAGGAGAAATATTAGTACTTAGTTTAGTAAATTGCCCTGGTTATAAAGGTTACATTAATCAGAATTTGTGTAGTTTTAATAACAACCATAACAATAAAAAGTATCCATTGTATATTTTTATTGCATTGCAATATTCATGCAATTTGGTGTAAGCTGTATAGTTAGTTACTAGAGGCCAATTGTGGGGGCAAGACGGGGCGCGATGCATTACCACAGTCGTACTACCGTTCCCGCGTTCCAGATAGAGCGTGAGCATGCCACTGCATACTTGCATCTAAGTATGCGAACAGGATTGAGGTCAGTCGTCGTATCACTAAGTACCAAAATAAATGTACATACCTATTTTGCAAAACTCGAGGTTGTTTTTGTTTTATTTGTTTGTTTATTTTATCGTGCCATTTCCGCACTTAACCTCTTGTTTGGGCCGTTATACGTGAGTTCATCATCTTCCTACTCTTGATATTGATAGAGTTTTATATTAAAACCTGCCCAGTGACTGCTCCGTTTATTCTTTAAAGTTTTAAAGAATCCTATTTTTTATTATAAGAATCTGTCTCTAAATTGATAATAATAATTTAAAAATAGTAAATCATATGTACGCACATATATATTTTTTGTGGAACATGTGATATGTATATAGGTATATACTTCCCATGTACAAAAAGTATTTCAAAATAAATCGAGAACAATATGCACACACACAAATGCCGTGATTTTGATATGAATATAAGAATGAAAAAAGAACGACAGTATATTACTCTAAAGTAATTGCTCTAAAAATCTTGATTGTGCGCACTATTCATATATGATCTTTTTTGTTATATATACCTACTTACTACACGTGGAATGTGTTGCCCAAAGTAATGGACAATTTTTTTCATCTTCTTCAAGATGGTTTAGTTTGAAACTTTCGCATTTTACATTCAAATAATTAACAACAATAATAGCGCTAAAGAAAATAATACTAAAGAATAAAAAAAAGAATCGGATTTTTTGTGTCAACAGGACACTAGGCGAGCGTTAACATAGCGGGTTTTACTTTCTTATAGTGACCCCTCAAGAAACTAGTTAAGAGAAAGTTGACTAAGTATCTTCAATATCTTTAACTTTACATAAACGTAACACGATAAAATACTAATTTATGAGACCAATAAACACTCGTTTAATAAATAAACAATAAACCGTCTAAAGAATAGCGTGGGTTATCATTGGCGAGGATGTATAATTTCACTATTTTAAACTACTTCTTGAAGTAGTAAAGCATCCAGCATCGAGTGAAACAAATTCGCACCAATTCAAGACAGACATCCAATTAGAACGGAGGCATCGTGCGTATCCACCGACCCACGTGTGTTGAAAATAGTCACTTACTCATAAATATTTATATCGAGTACAAAGCCGTCTTTGTATACCTCCACATTCACTTGGAATTATAATGGCTGTCACACTACTATCCCGAACAAGAGCCAAAACGGTTCGCATTAGGAAGAATAAAAGATTCCAGTAAAGTTTTCACTTAGCAACCGACACGGCGAAAATCTCAAATAGATGACATAGTTTGTTATTGGAATTCGTAATGGGAAAGTTAATATTCCGAGGAGACATCATCACAGTTTCTCCCTATATATGTATATTATAGGTTACTCCCTATATTTCTGGTATTATTCAGTTTTTGTGCTTGTGGTTTTATTAATTTTTTTGTTTAAATCATGATTTGGTGACGACGGTTATGTGATGCCTTGCATTTTCCATAGCGGTGGTGGTGGATATGATCGATCAAACGGCAGCAAGACCATGACGTGCGACAGTGATACAGTTAATTTGGATAAAGGCGGTTACCGTGTCCGCCGCAGTACTGATCTGTCAATTAGAACCCCATAACCTTGTTCACATCGGTAATCACTCGTCCAGTCCTATCGATTACAATTATTGTCCCCGGTCAATAATGAAGCGTATTCAATTTCCGTTATGTGATATTTCGTTAGTTATAACGTAGCTCATCGCAAAACTTTACACCGCAAGGTCGTCAATATCGCTAAAAGTTTCATTGCAAAAAATCGTTACACCCATCTCGCTTCTTTGATAATTCAATAGTAAAGTAACAAATTTCACGCTCTGCATCAAAAATGACTTTTGTAGCAGTACTCGTTATTTTTCTTCTTTTTATTGAATCGATTTTAGTTTCTTCAGGTACATTGTCGATGTAACTTTAGTCTTTTTTAAGTTATATTAGAAAAAATGAACTCATTTTAGTTTGACTATTTTTTCAGTAAGCTGGCTTAAGGAAGAGTAATTAACTACAAAATAGATATATTTTGTCATAACCGCTACTAAGGAGTATACATGTTATGATAGTAAAAATGGTATTAATAGAGACATCACTGATTTTAAATACTATTAGCCAATTTCTACACGGGTAAAGGTGCAACATTATTTCAAGGCATTATAGTTATATAGCTAAAACCGTTCCATGAAATTATAAATCGAAATGGCTCGAGACACAATCACGATTTCCATCACTGTGAAATCTACCAACACTAATGCAGTCCACTGGAACGGTGGCTGTAAAAATGCGTGGCATCACGTAGACATAGTTCCAAAATAGCGTCGTGCTCGTTCTGAGCCCGCGGGTCGACGCCCGACTTACGAAATTTCATCGAATTATACAAAACTTAATGCAAAATAAATATTCCGATAGAACGGTCTATTTGTTTCATTTGATCCGATTACCGTAAAGCAAAGTTACTCGAGTATTTCACATACAATTAAATATCAATGTACAAAAATCTTATGAAAACCAAACTGTGTCTAAAAGATATTTTAAGGTACGATGATTTAAGGATGTGGAAAATGGAATATAGTTTATTTCTCTATTGTTTCACGAAACGTGGTTCGTAAAACACCACGTAGTTTTTTAGAGACAGGGAATTATTAAGTTACATTCACGTTGTCAAATTTTCGTTTCATTGCGTGGGTACTGTGGAGATACGGGTCACATGTCCCTCTAACACAAAGGGAGGATATTCCTACCAGGTGATCATGCTTGGCGGGCTACTGCCCAACGGTTGATGTTGGGAAGTTGTATATATGTTAATCGGCGCGAGTACTTTTATTGCACGATGCAGAATTGGTAGCTTCTTCGTGCACTACGCTACTCCGTAGTTCAGTGTATCTTCGGTAGACGGCGTTATCATATGTTTATGCTGCCGCTGTATGTGGAAATCGCCACAAGGTGCAGGCTGTCTACGAAGTTGCTATCATGATTTCATGTTCTATCGATTTTAAAGGTATAGACCAAGTTTTGGATACGTCTACAGGTGGTGCAAAGTTTACCAACTAATGTTTATTTTGAAGGCCAAGAGAGCAACGTTTGGTACGCCTTATGATTTTTTCAGCTTTGTTTTCATTCGAAGAAACAAAAGTAAGGAATACCAGAGGGTAAATCTTTTTCTCTTTCAGATGTCCCGAAGTAGTTTATTTTTATTATTTTCATCAAGTGCTCACTTCACTTACAGTTACCCAACACGTGTAGCGAGCCACGTGTAGTTGGATTTCAGGTGTAGTCACAATAAGAAGCTATTTGACAAATAGATGTTATAAAACTTATAAATCAATATTGAATTAGCCGGTTAGCCTTAAGAAAGGTTGATATCATGATGGTTTACAAATGAGAGACCTCTAGTTAATACAGAGCAAAAGAGATTTTTATTGAAAAAGGAATGCATAGCACAAACCCACGCCTCATGTTTGGTTACGTGCCGTTCGAGAAATGTCAATATTTACAGGTTATTGACCTTACTTCCTTTATTGAATTGTTTTATAATATCCTTTCTTAAATATGTTAAGAAAGGATATTACAAAACAATTAGGTACAATAAACTTGCTTCGTTGACGAACCTACTCAAATCTCACTTTAGTTTGGTTTAACATATCTTCTCATAAACATTCTGAACACTGTTCTGAAGTGAATATGTATTTTCTGGTAGACAACGCGGTTTTATCAATGCGGAATCTCTAATCGAATGCATCTGATTAAATCCTGATATAAGGAGGGCATGAATCCATGAGCAACAATTCGTGTTGGAACTTAGATTTCCGTTATCTAATGTAAATTTATAATGTTAGATTAGAAGGATGGTAGAAGCTTCTTCAGTAGTGATCTTTACATATTGAAAATAAAACACTTCTTAATATGGCTCACGGGACAATGACTCTTTGACAATGACAGATGGCAAGCCAACTGGCTAGGTAACTACATAACATCAAAACTGGCCGCATTCAACTCAATCTCATGTTAGCAGTTATTTTGAACAAAAATTACGTGTAGTAGTTTCAGAACTAAAAAAAAATATATAAGACTGCCATAATAGTTGATCGACTTAGTTACATTAAAAAAACACTTTTAAAAACGTAATTATGACACAATTAATATTTGTCTATTACACTGTTATCTCATTCATCGTTTGATCGTGATAATGAAGCTTGAATTAATGCAATGTCTGTTACAGAGCATACATTTATTAAAGGTTATAAAAAAGTGCGGCCGATTTCTATCAGTTTTACTGTCTAAACAAATAAGCTGTCTGCAAAAAATCTTACATTTGCTAGTGTCGGAATTGACTACCGAAGTTTAAGCTGTGGCCAAAAAAATCTACAAAAAATACGCATGGCATATAACTATCATTGTATTTTTCTATCATTTATAACACAACATGATAAAAAAGAGCTGTCATAATACAGTCATCACATCATGGTAGCAAATCGTTTAAGATTATCTCTTTACGTACCACATTGTATTTTAGAAGGTGTCCGTTCATATACACATATTTCCTTATTATCAAGATATAAGGATTTTATTATATGAATGTACTCATATACCTATTACATGTTGTTTAAATAATTAACAAAGGTAAAATAAGACATTTAAAAACCTCTAGTATCATTCAAGTATTTCACATGATTATATCAATCTTGGTATCTAAGGCCATGTATTCATAAATTAATATTAGTTGCAAAAACTTATCTAACTCACTGTCAAAGAAAATTTACAGAATTATTTACATTTTGTCCGCTACGTTAGAATATATCTTTGTTTTTGTTCTGTTACAGTAAAAAAAAACGTAACTCTCGGTTTCATCGTGTAGGCTTTGTTTAATGCCTGTTTCTGTTATTTGACTGTGAAATTGCGATTGTAAGCCAGTCGACCATGTTTGCATAACTATAAAACAATCTATGGGAGTCCGAGTGCCGTTTAAGGTTCAATGATCACCAAGATCAGTCAAGACTACTTCTGACGGATCGGTAACTTTTTCTATCGATACGATTCGTCTGGCTTGGTCGTCAAGTGTGGGATAGCAATGATTGTTTGACTGGTGACGTAAAGGTATGTTAAGGTGCTATGATTTGATTAATGGAACAGATTGAGAAAATTGAGTTGGCATAAGATAAGTGGCATGTGTTTTATTTAAATGACGTGCGGTCGATGCAAAGTGAAGCATACAATTTTTTTCGATAGGTTACTGTACTTTAATTAGAGTTGAAGCGGAAACTGGCCAACTTGCATTTTATCCTTATATTGATTGATGTATGTGGTTCATTCAATTTTATTGACTAGTTTCGGTTACAATGTTTTTTTTTAACATATCCTATTGGGTACAAGCAAGTAGGTATGCTGACACTTTATCATGGTGCGATACGGTCTAATATATACGATACGGTAAAATTAAATGAGTCTAAGAACAATCATTTCAGGCATAACGTATCCCAAAAGCTAGTAATTAATTCACAAAGATTCACAATCGTTAGTAAATGATTCTGCAATCGTAAAACTGTAACTTGACATTTACCGACACAAACGCACCAAAGGGTATTTCAAAAGGCGTGAAAATTTTATAATACATACCATACAACTAAACATGTAAAAAACTCTGTACGATATTCTCAGATAATATTGAAAGGTTTACCTGCAACAAAAAGAAATAATATTTAAACAATGAAGATATTAAGCTGAAAAATACAAATTCTAACAAAAAAAAGACTTCAAGAACTGAAATGTACATCCAAATTGAAATTGAAATCGACCCGTTCGCCAAGCTACTTACAATTCATAACTACTTAAAGAATATAAGACTTCATACGAGACAAGAGGTCGTAAGTATTTTTTTAGATTCAGTAGCGATTATAAATAAAAAAAAATTATACTCATTTTCAATATTTTGAAAAGTGTCATTAAGATTACGATGTCAAAGTCAAAATAGAATCTGAAACAAGATACAGAATACCTTTTATTATCTAACGCATCCATCGCGGTACACCTACGATCTTGATCATAAATTGCAGAAAGGATAGAAACAAAGGTTAAAATCCATTTTAAAATAAAAATTAGTTAAAAGGGTAAGCCATTTAACAAATTAAAATGTCTACCAAATATGTTACACTACATTTCGTGGACGAGTTTCGTGAACTCTAGTATTACGATTTTAGACAACTCACGTTTGGTAATTTTCATAAAAACGGTACAAGCATCACATCGTATTTACCAGTATTGTAGATTTAACTGTGATGCTTGTGCCATTTCGCTTTGAATATATTTTCTGCTACTTGCCATATTTAAAAATTAGACTTGACAATTGTGAATTAAAATATTAGAACAGATTATGGATCAGTCTCGAAGTTTATTGAAATATTATTTGTATCCTATTGCACTATACCTAACAGTACAAAATAAACCACACAAATTTGCTACCAAGAAATAAATCTAAAGTTAAATGTGCAGCAAGCCACAACTCTATGTATATTAGACATAATGAAGGTAAATCTTGAACATAAAAGTTTTAATTACAAGTTGCCGAGTTAAATAGACCCTACTGCTTTCTTAAAATGCATGAGAAAACCACGAGTCTGAAGCATTTATTAGCATAGAATTCTGCACCTGAGTGTATGATTAGTGATTGTAGTCACCTGTCTGTAATTCAGTTTGTCATAATTAAAATACAGTCATGTGTAAACTACGTAATTAACAATGGCGTTTTTCTGTTGACCACAACTGGTGGCAGTTTGTGGTCTTTAAGCTTAAGGTTACTAACCTCGTATACAATACTATTTGATCGGAATTCGTGAATCTTTAGAAATAGCACGTCATTGTGTCCTATTAGCAATAGAGGAATCACTTAGAGTAAATATACGGAAAATAACACCTTTCGTCTTAAGAGATTGTTCTACTATCCATTATTGCATCCATTACAAAAATAAGTATTGCTTTATATTTAAAAACAGTACGTTACTCATAGCTTGACATTATTAAAACCAATTAGAATCCTTTCATTAGTAACGGTTAGTTAATAAGAGAGTATTGTATTGCCATTGATAATGATACTGTCTAACTATTCAGAAACAATTGAAAAAGAAAAAAGTATCAAGTACCTGTAAATCAACGAAGTGCAAACAGAGGTACAGTTAGTTTTTCTGGCGTTACACTGAGTGACTCGTCAAAGTACTTTGATAAGTATGTATATATATATATGTATATATCATTATTAATGCACCGGCTCTTACAAAAATTGATGCACGAATATGACGAAACCAGTTGCTGAGATGAGTTACGAGTCAGTTTACCGTTGTTCCAAAATAAAATAGAGCCCTAATGATTGATTGCCTTAATTTAATACACTGTTGATTATTGAGAAATAAAGTCTAATGACCACGTTTAACGGTTTGCAAAGCTTTTTTTGTTCATTAAAAAAACGAACTTTTACGGATAGTGCTGTGACTATTGCTCACACTATTGTTTTTAAAAATATGTAAAAAATTTAAAAATACTTAAAACAATTACGGACTCTGGGAATATTGCGGAAATAATTGTATGCCAAAGCTTCGTACAGTGCTAATTTGTATGAAAAAAGGTTTTAAGAATGTAGCCAGTAGGAATCTCGATTTTCGAATTATCTGAACCGGTTTGTTACATTATCCTGTTACTTTTTACCGTTTTACAGCAGTGAAATACAACCAACATGCGGCCGACATAGCGTGCAAGCATATGCGTGAATATCCGTCAATTTTTGACTCACAATTACGTTTAATTTGCTGGCCACAATCGCAATATCAACCAAATATTTATCATATACTTAACAAGAAAAGTGAAATCGAAATTTTTATTTTCTAAATATTGCAGTAATAAAACATAAGTAACGTAAGTTTTAAAACTCGTATTTCTCTTGGAAAAGTATAAGTACCAAATGTTTTATTACTGGATCTCATACAAAACAAAAAAAAATAGTGTGAATTAAAAAATAAAAACTGCTCCAGATAATTTGCTTTTTTTAAAATCTGTCTAGAAAAAACTTCATTATCGTATGCCTTTGAGAATGTGTAAACTATTAATCGGTGTAAAAGATTTATCGTAGTAAAGCAATATTAAATTTAGAAAATAGACGTTATTTGATCAAGTTATTGCTCAACTCACAACATTTTTAATAGGAAGCTACAAGTATTAATACTTGTATTGTACTATATATATACTGGTTTAACTAACAGTCATATACCAATAGCATTGCCTGATTGAACAAAAATAATCGAAATCTTCAACTAAAATGAATTCAATGTTAATTTAGAGAACAATCACGTTAAGATTAGTTCAATATGAGCACACAGGCAGTAATACAGGAAATGTCTAGACAATATCTATCCCGAGGCGTAGCGTATGCATCGGGAAGCAAACGTGTACATACCATAGAACAAGCAGAAGGCGGTCGAGTTTTCTGCCAGAGGCTTTTAATTGACAATAGCTATAGCGACGGAGCAGTGGAGATAGGCTAGATGATAGTATATTACCTCTGACCCTGTCATTACTGTACGTGATAGCGACGTACCACAAATGATTATGGCTTTTAGGTCATCAGATTTTTGCAATCTATATATAGTTGATCACATAAGCTATACCTGATTGGGTTGATTTTTTGTTGACGTTGTTTGATGCATTCTATCAGGCAGAATAAAGTCATTTTAGCAACTCTTAATCATTATAAAACTATATATCTTATGAAAACTGCAAGTGGTACACTTTTTTGTCATTTCCATGTTTGGTTAAAGCAGACATAGCTTTATAAGAGAATAGATAATTATTGTAAAGTTATTATCTACGAAGAAAGCGAAATTGACATTAAAGTTACGTGGCTTATAATCGTTATGCTGATTGCCAATCTTGATGAAAAATAATAGTGAGAGAAAAGCTGGAGTGACATTAGCAAAGGCGAGCTCAAGACTAACATTAATAAATAGAATTCACAGACCACCCACTGTGGAGTTGTGGGATCATTAACTGAACAATTAGTTTTACTACCTCACCAGATAATTGCTGAAGCTTTAAGTTAGTAAATTCCAAGAACTATATTATACTACCTTAGAAAATTACCCCACGTGTTGCTTAATAATATACAAATGACTTAAGTTAGATGATAATATAGTCTTGAAATTTTATTTTATTAAAACAACTTATACCACGTTGGAACGTTTATGTAGCAATATTACGGTAATTTTAATTTAGTTTCCTATTTACTCATTGTGACTTAAGAGTCTAAGTATCGGTCCGAAAATAGTAAACTTACATTAAAAGCACCTTGCACAAAGTTTGATTAAAATAGCTACTAAACAAAATTATTTAAATGCATTTAACTTAAACTTATTTGGCGCTCTTTTGCACAACTACAACAGAAGGCACACAGAACAGTAATAATAATTTTATCGACGACATACACATTTTGGCATAAATCGAAACTCCTTGGTATTGTCATTTTTTCTGTTTGTTTTTTCATCATTTTAACATTGTAAGTGTCAAATTTTCTGCATTTAACTTTGCCAATTTTTTTACGTGTTTAGCGAAAAATTTATCGTTGCGCAGAACGCTAATTGTATTTTACTATTTTAAACGAATTTAACATATCTTATACGTATTTGAGTCATGTCGTGCCTTTAGTCTTTAAATAAATTTCTACACAGCAGGTTATGATTAAATTCAATAATATGTTAGTAATTAGTAAATTTGATGAAAGTTACACAATCATAGCATTGTTTCCACTTTTGGACTTTATACTTCAAGGGTCATCTCGAAGATATCTCTTTTTTTTACGCGAGGAATGTTTTTCACACCATATCCTCGTCGGGGATACGAAGGGCGTGTGTGGCGGCCTACCTCGGCAGTCTGGAGGAGTTCCAGGAACGCATCAGCGGCTTCCTACATACATCCCGGGATCTCGAAATTACCTACAAAAAGTTGCCCTTGCACATTGCCTTATCATCATCAACATCACATGTCCTTAACAGTCCACTACTGGACATAGGTCTGCTATTTAAAAATCTCTTTAAATTAACTCGTTGTGGAGTTCATTAATAAAATAGTATTTATAAGAATAGTTCATACGTGTACAGAGTACGACCGAGATAAACTTGGAATTTCACAATAAGTATGCATCCAGATATTATCAAACAAGTCTTAACGCGCTAGTTAACGGTAGTTATAATGTCGCATTAAAATGTACATAACGTATTTTTCTAGTTTCAAAAGCAACCGCTGTCATCATATTCTTGTTTGTTTTACGAGTGTTGCTTAGAAACTTACGACGATGCCGCGGTGGGCTAAGTTCCTTGCATGCAAAGATGTTGGGATATAGTGCACAGTAAATATGATATCATGGCGGGATCTATGTGAGCATAATTGGACATTCGCGGTAAGACCGTGATTCCGAAGACAAACGTGTCGAGGCCGTTGCAAAGGCAGTGTTGTCTTGTGTCCATCCAATATTATCTGCTCGCGACATCTGTATACTGAGGTCGGTTTTTCTATCTGTGAGTATTGCGGTGGGCGGTAATGGCGTCCGCCCAACGGGATTCGAGCGCCGACATCGTTTCGCGTCTCATCGCACGGCCGCAATACATCGCTCCACTTAAATTACGTGCGAACTTGTTCCGGTTAAATATAGCGTATACCCAACACTTCCAAAACGCTCTTACTCTTGCGCATGACCAGCTGGTTCGACGCAATGATCCAAATTATTTTACTTATTGTCCCTTTTATAGTATCTGTAAACTTCTTGGCAACAAGTAGGCAATGCATACAAATATAGTTGATTGATTTATGGTGTTGTTGAATTTGCGTATATTTCTCTATATAACTAAGATAAATATTTTTTATAATTCAGGATCACTATAAATAACGCAATAACATGATTATACGAAACATGCTTAAACGTTCAATCAAAATGTGTAGATAACAATTTCGATATTAAACAAATGTGATAAGTGCTTTAGTTACCAACAACCTCATATGTAAATAATCATGGAAATAAAGTTTACAAGAAATGCATCTTCCATACAATTTCGGACTAAACATCAATATTTTCAAAACATTCGTAAATGTTCAACCTCCTTTCAGGGGGACCTTTATCACCTTTTTAATGGTACAACACAAAAAAGGGGTAAACAAAATCTTCTAGATGACTAAAACACAATGTAGGTATACCGTTATATTCGAAACAGATAAACGACGTGTTAGTTACACACGGCATCATTGATTGCTATTTATCTGTAACATTAATCATTCAACATAGAAATAAAAAGTATTTTAATATATAGGTGGCCAGTTAATTGTTTTTGGGCGGCATATATACGCTTTTGTCTAGAGGCATGACTGCTATTAAGAGTGTATTTTGTACTCAATTAGAGTGATTGACGGTTTGTAGTATAAATACAACTAATAGGTTTTTAATTTAACCGGAAATACTTTCATATGAATGAGCAGCCATCTAACGGTTCGTTTTATTTATGTAAGTTTATACGCTTGTACATTATATACACATATTACAATTTTCTATTCATTTTGATCTACTTTGGATGATATTTTAACACTAACTGGTTTGTAAGATCTCGTTTGACAGTTTTGGTTCATACGAACACCTTTAAACTGCATAACTGATATCTCTTAATTTCGTCAAATCCTTCAATTTGTAACAAAAGTAAATATAACAAGGGGCATCTTGTTTGCCGGAAGAGTCGCATAACCGTTATAACATTAATGTTCTTACATTCGCCATCAGTGGGACACGAGTGTGTCATCGCTCCCGTATACCGGGAACCAATCAATTGCATATTAGCTTAATGTAACGTTGATAGTCCGCAGTTCACTTCAAGAAATTTTCATGGTCCACGCGAAAAGACTATCCATCCATCGAATGTTCACGGCGCCTAACTATAACGGGTGATAGTCGGCGACAATCAGTTTAATGCCTTGTACAAACTTACGACTTTTAGTTTTTTGTTACTGTAATAGAATTAATACGTGTTCGCTTAACCATAATTGAAAATACTGCTATCTAAATCATTTTATCAATTGAAAACAACATGATCTGATCGGAATGATTTTCATTATAAACCAATGTAGCTCGGGTCCAGTATCACAGTCGGGTAGAGAATAATAACGAAAATAGAACTAGAATACAGAAAAGTATCGGTAAATGAAATCGGATTGAAGTTTTATGATAGAGGTGTGTAGTATGCAGGTACTATAGAGACTAAGAAGAGACGCAACAATGGTAGCGTGCGCGGTAGGCGGAGAAAGCATCGTGGTAGCCAGCGGGTGAAGCATTCATCTTTGGAAAAACGCCTCATAAGAATTAAACAAAAACGTGTTAAAACTATATTCATCGCCATCTTAGCACCATAAACAATGTCTTACAAAATTAGGTGAAACCATAAACTACGCAAGGCTAGTAATAAATATCCAATTACAGACACGAGCTCGATACCCCTTGTGTTACAAAAAGTTTTGATGTATAAATCGAATACGGACAAGATGATTTGTAAGACCAAAAGCGTTTTTAATAAAATTGTATGAATTAACTGTTGCAATACTATCTATTCGACAGCAAAATATTACAATTTTCTTCAGTTAACATACACTTTTTGATTTGCTAAATACGAGTTTCAGTCTAAGTCTAGATTTCTCCGGGCAGACAAAGTCCGAGACAGACAAACCATCAGCCAGACAGACGAAAGGACTAGGTTGATGGTGCTTGATTCCATAAGGGTATTTTTTTTTTAAATCAAAAAACTAAAACTTTAAGAAAAACTACTCACGAAAAAAAAACTTAATTACCTTTTTGTTGAGGTTGTTGTACAACATTCGAGCCTAAGGTACTTAATTTATATATTAACATTCTTAGTACATAAATTAACTACCCTATAGCTGCTGGTATTTCACGAAGGGTTATCTCATATTCATTCAAGCATTATCTCCTATGAAATTTTCATGTAATCTTAAAATTAGTAACGCATTTTTTTATACACTTTAGATACATTTTAAATAAAGTTTTCTGATGACTATTTATTTTAAAATAAATCTAGCTACGAAGCAATGTTATCCAATAAAATAAAGGTTACATAAATTTAACATAAAATTATAAAGTCTTTGAATTTGTTCGGTAGCTAGTTTACTTTAAGTTGTTACTCTTCGACCGGTCGATGTCTACTTAGCGATACAGTTGGCAACATACCAATTAGTGACGACCGACATGTCTTGAGCAATTTCGTCATTGCGTTTTTCAAAGTCGGCGCAAACTGCATAAATTCTATCTGCATACATTAGCTTCCCTGCTAATAAACTCTAAGTAACTGTAGATTATCACTTAAATAGAAAATAAAACAAAGTACATGAAGCGGAGATTCCTCTCAGTAATAGCATTTCTGATTCATTATCTGTCAAAGTTTCTGCGTTTTTTAGTTCTCATCGTATTACTTTATAGCAGTTGCGTTTTTTACAAGCATTTGAAATATCTGCAAGTAGCCTGGGGGAAATTATTATAACTACTAGCTGTACCCTGCTTTGCTTCGGTTTGTGGTTGCATTGCTGACAAATGAGGAACGAAACCGGCGCACAACATATACGTATATAAACAACCATCGAAGCATGATGTATGAAGCGTGTCAAAATTTAAGCGCAACCGGTGCAGAGTTATTTGAGTTTTAAAACATACCTAAAATATATAAAGAAGATTTTGAATGCATGAGCTGCACATTTCATTAAATACATCACAGCCTGCATTCACAATGAGTATGGGGACCACCACTTTTGGATTCTGCTTACGCTTTCCATCAAGCAGAGTAGTCATTTTGCAGGGCTATATATAAAAAAAATACATAAAATGTTACTTAAAACATTATGCAGTCTTTAGCCTCTTTGGCTATTTACGGGTTATATATTATATTTTACTTTTTCTATAGGGATAAAAAGAGGGGGGAGGGGGAGGAATTAATCTATAGGCAGTTAGCATCGATGGAACTGAAAATTAGACTTTTCACGAGATCTAAAAACTAAAATTAATAACAATTAAATAATGTCTAAATGATCTTAAATGCCTATCCCATACCTAGCCTATCGATCTTTGAGGATTGAAACATTGGAAATAGAATCTAATGCATAACTTTATAGTACTGTCATTAATCTTATATCTTGTCGATCGATTTAATATTCTGTTGAGATATATTCAATACAACGAGATATTTGATAATAAATTTATTAAACTAACATTGGACCAAAAACTGTCTGTTATAATTTACTGTTCAACATAGTCCACAGATAATTTAGCAATGTCCGCATTCAGTTTGAGACTATCCGTTTCGTAACATCATACCAACTGCAGCCTATTTACTCATTCATTTTAACAAGGGTCTTGGTCTTGTATTAGACAAGTATGCTCATGAATACCACTATGACTGAATGTAACATGTAACAAAGTTAAATATCGTTAATGTGTTAAAAAACAACAATATGAACATATACCATTATTAAAACTACTGCTTTAAATTTGATAGGCATGACAGAACAGAATAAATTGGCTGGTACACCTGTTTAAAATAAATTGTATGAGTCAAATGTGTTTCACACTCATAGTTTAATTTACATGAAAGCGTCAAAGTCTTTTATAAAATTCTGTCAATCTACATTATTTAATCAAAAAACCAGAGAACGGCATGTCCACACATGTGTGAAATTCATTTTCAATTTAAATCTTTACTCTTTGCTAAGCCGCAACGTAATTTTCCACGTGTACCTATTGCTGTGAAAATTGAAGCAAACCTGTAAATCAAACCAATCACGTGCGTGTTGCCATCATTACGTGGTCTCTGATTTCCTGTGGTCGACAGTTCTATGCGAAGTCAAAAAATACTACACTCATGATATACAAACCAACGGTCATTACCATGAGTAAAAAAACTTTAGAAACTAAGTGTTGCGTGCACCGACAAAGTTATAACAAACAAATCAAAAAAGTGCTACATACTTAGTTACTTACACTGATGTGAAGAGATGAAATACACTTTGGCTCTCAGATATCAATTTGCATCCAATTTCTTTCTATACCTTATCATCCATAAATCATAGCTCTTGAAGGTTTACTGATTCATATTTCATCCGGTATCGGAGGATGTATCAGTGATGCGATATAAGATTGTATTTACAAATCCGAGGTCGCGTAAACTGCTGTATAGGGATAATACAGTATCGATCTTCTCGTCGTTATAACGTTCCTAATATGCACACAATGTAGTGCAGTCACTGTCAGTTGTAAGACTTCATTACCGGTATTAGCCGGTTCCTAATTTACTAGGTGGCTGTGATTTTAAATCTACCTGGTTGTGAGGAAATTAAATAAAATCGATCGAAATAATACTAAATCTGTATTAGATAGATTTAGTATTATTTTTATATATATTAAAACACTAGCTGACACGGCAAACGATACTTGTCAAATGGAAGATCAGGGTCACCCCTGATCCCACACTATTTTTCATACCCCTAAATGATAAATTTAGGGGTATGAAAAATAGATATTGGTCGATTATCAGACCTACCCGATATGCATACAAAATTTCATAAAAATAGGTCCAGCCATTTTGGAGGAGTTTGGTAACAAAACACCGCGACACGAGAATGTTATATTTAAGACTAGCTGACAGGGCAAACTTTGTTTTGGCATAAATATAAAAAAAATCTTAGGGGTTGATCGTAGAGGGTTAAGAATGTAGGGTTGTATGTATTTTAAAATGATGTGTAATAAAAAAATAAAGACAATAATTTTTATCATTAAATTAAATAAATAGGGTTGGACTACCCTTAACATATCACTCACTCACTTTTTCTCTGCATCGCTCAATCGGCCGACTGGCAGAGAATGCCTTAGGCATTAAGTCCGCCGATGCATGTAATTGTGCATAAAGTATTAAATAAATAAAAAAACATATAGGGGGATTGAAGATGCTAACCGATCCTCATACCTACCTGATATGCACACAAAATTTCACGAGAATTGGTCTAGTCGTTTCGGCGCAGTTTAACTATCACAACTACCGCATCACGAGAATTTTATATATTAGATTAAGCTAATTCTTTTTTGCTAAAACAGATGAAAGTTATGGATGAGATATAACTGTTTGCAGCAAACGGAATATTACTAAAAAATGTGAATAGGGTATTCACAAGTTTAGGCCGTAAAAAGAATTGTAACGAATTCAATTTTTATAGGCATTGATGAACGAGATCGAAGAATGATGGGTAGTGAAAGGGTTCACCCGGCGTAAGTCGCGGTCGCGGACACGGCGTGTACTCGTGCGCAACCCAGCGAGGCACCTACCGTTATATAGCACCACTTAGCTGGACAGTTAACTACAGAAGCAACTTGTGCTTATGTGTGATGACCAATTCGAGCAACAGCATTTGCTTGCAATGTATTCACTCCAAAATACAACCCTGAGATATATAGTGACACTGTGACGACTTAATACCAATCAGCAGTAAATAAGTAAGTTTACTATTTAATATATACCATGATTAAGTCGTTAGCGCCGTCCTAGTATAGTATAGTAGTAGAGTGTAGCTGTAATCGTCAGTCAAAGAGCTATGAAAGATGACTAGTGTGAACAAACAGGTAACAATATTACGCATATTGGTGAACATATCGGTAAAATCCTATTTCGGTAGTGTCAACGAAAGAAAAGACGTGACAGTCGTGACTGAAGCGCGTGCGCTCGTCTTATCATGCGCTACTTATGATTATCATGTCTAGCGCCCGCGTCACGGCGTGTATTGTGTTCCAGTAGACACGACGCGAGCTTTTTGCTAGTTGCGACATCAAAACTCAACTAGTTCAGTCGCAAAATAAGGTTAATTAATAAAAATAAAAATTACATGTTGTGTATAAAAAGTTAATTGCATTTTGCAGACAATCGATAAAAAGAAAACGATTTTTTCTTTATTTGACGTACTAAACGCAATTTTATCTATTCATTTCGTTTATTAAATAATTCTTTAAAAAATATAATGGACGTCACGATGCTATTGCGCTGAAAACTTTCTTTACTGTTCAGCCCATCTTAAGATTATTATTTAGATGAAGGGATGCCTTTTTATCATTACAAAAATAGAAAAATATAGAAGAGTAAATAAGCATTATCCGTTTAGAGTTAGTTAAAGTAAAATTGCCTATAATTCTGAGGGAATGAAAGTTTTCCTACATTTGAACTACTGATGTTTTGGTTTCCGTGGTACACATCTAGGGATGAAGTGCTTGACTACGTGGAAGAGGAGTGTGCGGCCGCCTCGACCTCCGCGAACGCAATAATTGAGCATAGAAATCAAATTACAGATGATTGATGATGCCGTTACCGCACGACCGAAGCCGCAATGACGCCCGCCGACCAGACCGTATCATTTGCGTAATAGGAATTCGACAAAATATATTATATATAATACTAAAAATTATATAGCCGAATATCTAGCTAAAATGTTGAGATAACTATTTTATTTCATAAAGAGTAAGTTATTAAACTGCATTCAAACATTCATATTGATTTAAAATGAAAATGATCTTCGTTCTGTTGTTTTAGGAGATGGCTAACTAAAAGTTACATCCACTCAAGAATGTCGTTTTGAAACTACACTTCAAGGATTGGCAAGACGTTTTGTAACTTCTTATATGTTCCATGTATCAAATATGGCCCAATCAGAAAATATGGCCACATATCACGGGCAAACTCCAAAGTTTTTAATAACCTGAACCCGACCATAATTTATCGCTAGTATTGCGTGTTCCCGAATAGCGTGCCTGCTAATTTTCCCGTGCGCCCGCTAGTCGTCTTACGTCTATTAGAGTGAAACATACTGTTGAGGTTATAAAAAAAAAATTAAAAAAAGTCTGAGAAGATAATGACATTATGAACAAACCGGAACGTATTTTTATTATTGACGAAAAAGGTTGCCAGCTTAATTTGCCCAAATCACCAGAAGTATTACTTGGCGTAGATTCAAGAGAGTACATTTAGTAGCACCAGAACATGGCGAAAATGTCACAATAGTTTACATATGACCATATTTACCTCCCCCGTCGGAAATATGGCCATTTTTTAAAAGTGTTACGGTACTGTAACTGTTGTTTAATGTATTAGTATTTTTTGCCTTTTTGTAAATATCATAAACGCCACACTTCATGGATAAGTGCTAAAACTTGTTTGTTTTAGCTTCATTATTATTAAAATAGGATGATAAACATTAAGCTGGCCATATTCGACCCAGGTAGCTTATATCACGATGTGATTCAAATATGGATCATGGAAAACAGCCTCAAATTATTATTAAAGCTTTTTAACAAATTTAAGCCTTTAACAAGAGAGTGTGTCAGAACTTCAGAACACCGCGTAATTGAAGTACTGCAAGCGGCGTGTCGCTTTTATTACGAATGTTTACTATTTAATTTAATGTGATGTAAATCATACTAAGGTTTCACCTAAACATTTGATGTTCGCTTATTAATGTGTTAAATACATATCATAAAAAATAACAGCATACATTAACATGTCTGTTATTTTTTATGACTGTTAATAACATTTTCACATAATTCAAATAACCTTTAATAGTCCACTGCTGGACAAAAAAGAAAGAAGGCTAATAATAATGTCAGTTTTTAATAATTAATATCACTTTCCATAACAAAGACAAATTAAATTAAGGACAGATGTGCAGAATTGGCACCGTACTGTGTTCAATAGTTAAACGCGAAGGTCTCAAACCGGTTCGGTTTGTGCTCGTATAGCAGGTGCGAACACGGCGGCAGTTCTACATAATATGACTCAGACACTAACCAGTATTAGGTGAAATTTACAAATAAATATTTATACTACATTGACTAAAAAATAAACAATAATGATACACAATACTATAAAAATACGAATGATACGATTAAGAAACCTTAAAATGGTACACACCAATGATACAATATTGACGAAAAAAAGCAAAGTATATATCTGCTCACAGTTAACATTAAAATCCCTGATTAACTTTATTAATATATTAATTGAAAGATAACTAGTCTAATTCTGCAGGATCAACAATGCAGTGTAGCCGTGATTTGCAAAAACAACAGAGTATACTTCTTGAAATGTTGAAAATAAAGTACCAAGTCATCATGAATATAAAAATGATTTTGGAAAGCTGTCAATAACTGTACATATGACTTCCTACGTCTCACTAAGGAATTAGATCTCTATGGGTAACAGTATCTAATCAATGGACGTATTGAAAGTGCTACATCACTATGAAATATTAGTAAATTAATAATCTCTTACGAAGAAAAAAGAATTCGAGGGATACAGATTATATTTAATCACAGTCATGCGTTATTAGGTCACCAACCGTACCTATGTGTTATGTTGTTTAACAAAAAAATAAAATTCATTTTTATAAAATAATCCATTACGAGATAATCAGAGAAATGAGCAGACGTGTCATTAAGTTATAAAAATAAATTATACTAAAATATGTTCAGGCAGACTCAAAAGTAATCATAAAAAAAGTTAAAGAAATTGCGTTGAAAACCATATAAGATGCTGTGGGCAGAAATAAAAACAAATTGCGATGTCGCACTCGATAATACACCAAGTGACCACAATACCACCATCTAATAGCCAACATTACCAGGATTGTGTTATTTATACGTGAATAGATTATAATAAAGATGGTAATTACAGGTCTCGACATGATGTTACGAGTGTAGTCGTCAAGAAAACATTAATGAAAGACACGGATGCACTGTAAACCTACTTCCGATTGTGCTTCGAGACTACGCTGCTGTGAACAATGGTACAAGATTATAGGATTTAAAATCTAGTCCCTCATTGGGTTAGCATGATTAATCGTGGAGAAAACTAGGTAGGATTATACGTTGTTATTTAAGACCGCACGCTTTACACTGTATTGATCATTGGAAAAGGTTTTCTGAATGCGGTGGAATAAGTTTAGTAACAAAATTATGTTAAGAGCCATAAGAATATGGTATATCTTAATAATATGTTTCCTACATCATTGTGTCATGTCATCATAAATTATTTTTGTGTAAATACATTTATTAACTTTTTAGATTTTATAATCACAAAATCGATTAATTATTATTGTTCATAATAGCTATTACCACGAAAACACCGAATATAGTATTTATAGGCACCGTCTTTCGGATTGGATTATTTCAATAGAGATTGATTGTGCATAATTGTGTCCTATTATTTAAATAGTCCATTCAATTTTATTAAAGCCACCAGATGTAACGAAAAATAAAACAACGCAATTTGCAACTGGTCCGTGGAATGTTAAAGACCTGAACCACATCATGGAAAGTGGTGTAATAATTCAAATACTTTCAACGACTTGTATCCGTCAAATGCCGTTTGCAGAAGTATGCCTTTATAATAAGAGCAATGTAGTCAAAGCTTTTAGTTTACAGTATGTTTAGCGAAGCTTTTATTTCATAGTTATGTTTATGTTACTCTTTTATAATAGATTTTATACTTTTTTAAGTTATATAAAAAATATATAACTTGGTTTGCATTTTCTAATTCGTCATTTCTGCAATATTCTTAAAGTGGCCTTAGGCGATACCTTGCACTCTTTCACTCACTCTCACTCGAATCGCACGCCCAGTTCACACACAATACTAATTTCTTTAGTTTCAATTAACCAATTGATTTAACTCTGTATAAACATTTAAAATAACAGTTATAGCAAATGCATAAATACCTACAAAAATCTGAGGTTTAGTAGAAACCTGTAGCAGTGAGTAGTGTCTGTAATTAACAGTAGTAAATATGTTTTAATGCTACTTCAATTTGTTGTTGAAAAATATTCAATGTGAGTTTTACTTATCAAGTCGATGCTGTACTGAAGAAAATAGGAGAAATCAACTTTTAGGTGGCACGTCAGTGTAACTGACCTCATCGACGAGGACATTTTATGAATACTTTGCTTATTGTAACTCTGTGTTCATACTTATATCCATGTAATGGTTTCTAACGTTTCATTTCGAGGCATAATGAGACTAGTTTATCATACTCTGACGTTCTTTACTAAGTAATAGGCCAATTATGTATGTTGCAGTGTCAGCCATTTTAATCATTTCAAGCCGTAACATGTTACACATAAAGGTTCATATGTTATCCCCGGATACTTAAATGAAATGAGAAAACAATTCATACAAAGAAGTACTTCTCCTTGTATGAGAACGTAGTCCAATGAATAACTTATCAGTCGTAAATTAAATTCCTATTAATATAATAAATGTACGGCAAAAAGATAGTTTGAATTCTCAAGGAAGAACAGGCTTTTTACAATGACAATCGAGATATATCCAGACGGAGGGACGGTCAAAACCTTACACAATCTACAAACATGACAGTTTGTCAAATTTGAATTATGAATATCTACTTAATTTTTTTTTAAATAGACTTTGTTCATTAAAAATAAGAAATCAAAGAATAAAATTGAAAATGCAAATAACTGTGCCAGTAAAGAATTTATGAATTTCCGAACCATGCCTTAGTTTATCTAATAGTAATTCATGTGCCTGCACATGTAACTATTTCAGTTCATCCATCGGCTAAAGGGGCCAAGTTCTTGGTAAATTGTCGCCAATTGTAAATTTTGCTGTTATGACTAATAAAAGTACAGGTTTATGCTATAGGCGTGAACGTCATTTTGTTTTACTTTTTTGGTATTTCTGAATGTATATATATAAGGTTACTTGAAGACTATCCTGGAGTAATAGATTCATATTACACCATAGCTTTTCATTAGGTTTGAATTTGGATTGTTATCACTTAGCTGTTTGGACTTTAGCCCATATAAAAAAAATAAAGAAAAAAGCTGTATAAAATGTTTTTTTTTGTTTATTTTTTACTTATCATTTAATTACGGGTTCTTTTATTACACCTTTATTTTGATAAATATGTGAATATTTACCATTAATGAAGTAATTATTCAGATATGTACGCAATATTCTCGTCTAAGTAACAGTAAATTTATATGGAAAGTACCTGTACTCATATCTTGACGGGTTATGGAACCTTTTTCTTCGAAACATTACAACCTTTTCAACTCTATTGTTTATTGAGAATGATATTAGAGCTACTCGAAATATCGGCCGCATTTAATGTAATTTATATAAGTCGTAGCAGTGATTCAAATACAGACATGGAACAATGACCGTGTTGAAGTCTGGCCCAGTACTACCGCCTTTTAAGGGGCGGGGTGTCACAATCCCAGCCGTCAATCCCATCACATAAGGAAACCGCCAACCTATTAGAGCCGCAACAAATTACAATTTCATTCAATGTTAATCCACGGAACGCACCCTTAGTGATGGTAATGGTTAAACTTAGACACGCCTAGTGGTTTATAGTAAAGCGGATTAAGATGTTAAGTCGCTCCATTGTATTTTAAAGATAATGTCAGCGTATATCTTATAAGGCCAACACATACATATTCAAATAGCTTCTGTAATTAACTTTAACGGGAGTCTGCTTTTATTAACCGCTAAGACTTTAAGCTATATAAACTAAATAGGTAACATTACAGCATTATAAAAGTTAGAGTTTACGATTTATGATTTTTAAAATGTACTTGTTTTTAGTACACATAAAAATTGTTGTGTAGAAGATATTCAAATAAATGTACCGTATGAAATTTCATTTTCTACTTTATTAATCAATACTTAGCGTTGAATATATGTCGCGGGAGTAGTGAATAGCATATCTTAAATCTATTAATCTTCAATTATATTGTCTTTATAACTAAAGCATACTACGTATATGTTATATAAAGAATTAAGAGCATTTTAAAGGGAAGTTTATTGAAGAATGCATTAAAACAAGATAAAATTTAAAAGAAATATACGTTTACATATGTGTGCGCATATATGATAAAGTGAGTTCAGAGATGCAACTGAGTAAAAAAATAGATTGATAGGTGTGATAGAAATTCCTATTACTACACAGTATAAAAAGCCAAGTTTATATTAAAAATGCTTTTTAAGAGCAAGGAAAAGTATAATGAAAATTCTCACACAATTAACATTTACTTTGAACATATTTACTTCTGTAGGATAGATCTGTGCGACAGATTACGTATATATAGGCATATCACTTGTAAGGAGCTCAAGAAAACGAAGACGATACCATAGTGTGCCAACCAGTACAGGTATGGTGAAACGTAAATAGCAGGTTGGAGGCATCCGGCTCATTGAATGCGCTGACCCCATCTGATCGGTGCTCCTAGCGAGCTGAGCGTGCCCGCACATTCGCTGTCCCAATGTCCACCAAGAGAGAATTTATTGACTATGTTAATATTTTTATGAAATAAGTCGTCAAATTTTTTATTTATTGCTATTTCTAATATGAAATTACAGTTAAAATACTAGTTAGTTAAGTTAGAATACTTGAGCATAGGAGTGAATTAATTCGAAATCATTAGGCATCAAGTAAAGTAAAATATTATACAGTGTTATTTCTTAATTGCTAAATCTAAGTTTAATTATACCCACAAAAACATTTATAGTATACAGCAGAGTAAAATTATTTTGCAAGTTAATAACAGTATTACATATTTATCAAACATATAAAATATTTACTTGGTTTATAATGAAGAAGTTACAAAATCTTTTGAATTAATGCTTGAACATAGTAAATGTTATTATTGCCGGCTGGCTGATCGTGGTGTGGTATACAAAAAAACACTAAGCTAAATGAATGTTTACAGTATTAATTATATTTGAAACATACTGTTACTACTGACAGAAATACCTAAACTGATCTCATTAAAATCATAAAGGTGAATGTTTGTGAGTTTGCTTTTGTATCTTGTTACTTATTCACGCTCAGACGAAAATGTAACGAAATTTGGTACAAAGGTAACTGACCCCCTGGATTAACATATAGACAACTTTATATCTGAAAATATGGTAGTGTTCCTGTAGCAAGTACAAATATGAAATAAAACTGCGGATATCACTGTGGGGTGCAGCTAGTCATCTATGTAAAAAGAAAATTGGCTGGTTCGACAAAAACAAGGTTCTAATTAGAAACGAATATTATTCTCAAAGCGTCGTTCTTAGAGGCCGACCTACTTGGAGAAAGCGAAGTTATGGTGTACATCCGGCCTGTGACCTTTGCAAATAGGCCAATGTATTATGCTTAAGTTCTTGTATTAATTAAAAAGTATCGGCTTCTGTAGAGTATATAAGGAAACATTAAATTATTTACATCTCTCAATGAATTTATGACTTAAGAATATATAGGTCCATAAATTAATTGATAAATATTAAACTTCCTTTTAATGTTTATCAATTAATATTCTTCCTTAATCACTGCCGACGTTGAGTAGCTATACAAGAAGCCATATTACATTATATATTTACTATGTACAGTTTTACAAAAGAACACTAAGAAATAACAAAAAAAAAGTGGTACCCATTGGCTATTTATTATTATTATAATTAGATTTTCAAATGAACGTCAATGAGCTTGAACGTTAGAATAGCAATTTAATGCTGAAGTGTGAAGTTGATACTAAAACATTGACTTATTTACAGTTCGTGGGAGATACAGAAGTATTCATAGGGAAAAGGTTTTCAAGTCACATTAAGTTATAATGAACACTATGCTCGCATGCTTAAAACGTATTAGCGTGCCATTCAACTTTCTAGGTTAACTTTAAGTATACAGGACGGCTGAATACACAGCACATCTGAATGTTAATTTATTTGAACCAAATGATTACTTTAGGCAGAGACCTTTTTCTAGCAGTAGACTGTTAAAGATGTTAATGAAATATTTAATGTATATGTGAAAATATCGAGATCGTAGGTATCTTTCATCATATTTATAATATAGTAAACTAAGAAATCGAATAAATGTACTCAAATTTTTTTTTTTTATATATATATTTAAGCTGCCAGAATGACTCTGCCCTGCCTGATGGACAGCATGAGCAGAATCCAAGAGTGGTGGTCACCATCCTCAATGCGAAAAAGAACAATGCAGCATGATGACCCACACTATGGCGGCCTGGGGGAAAGGGGATGGTGAGGGGGATAGGGGGCGTTGGATTGGGGTATGGGCCTCCGGTATCCTCACTCACTCGATGAAACACAGCGTAAGCGCTGTTTCGAACCGATTTTCTGTGAGGCCGTGGTATCACTCCGGTCGAGCCGGCCCATTCATTTAACAATTAGATGTGTAGATCAAAGATATTTCGGGTGTTATTTATATTGAGCCATCCACGGTCCCCTGTAACTTTATCATTAACGAATAACCTACCAATTTAGAAATAAATATTATTAATTTAACACAAATGTTATTATTTTCTTTAAAATATGAATGCACTTTTTATAAGTTGGGAAACGCGGCAGTGTTTTATCATCAAACCATCAAAGGAAATAGCTGTTACAGATTTAAACCCAAATAAACAAACTCACATTTTAATTTATAACATTAGTAAGATTCAGGTTGATCAAAAAAATATTAATGAAATTTCAAGTGGGAGAAAATGGTTAAATCTTGATACTATTGGCATGGCGTTAACGTTTTCTCGTAAGTTGACTTCAAGATTACGAACACGACAGATGATGATCACGACGATCATCATCTGTCGTTCCTCCTTTTATTGCACTCTATTGAAGGTGACGTCCGACACCATTCTTGATACCTATTTGAAATTTGCCTGATAAGAAAATAGAAAATAACAATTGACTAGCTTTTATCATTTATTCTAGTAAATTATTGGATGTTTAGGCACGAGTTTATGTTAAACGGTGGTATTTTTTTACACTGAAATAAATCGATGCAGTGTATTGTAGTATGTATTTTGAACCCATATATAATAGTTATTTCTATAGTCCATTTTGTATAGTTTGTAAGTGTGTATATAAGTAATTTAATTTTCATAATAGACCGGCAAATCAAATTAGTTTCAGGCCTTGAGCGACACAAGATATGACGCATGAAATGAATTAGGTTTCCTTGGGCGCTTTACATTCAGAGAATGCGTATGCGATGATTAGTATCGCGCTAGACTTATAGAAACTCAAGTAATTACTTTTCTATAGGGAATATATACAATGAAATAAAACATAATAAAATACCTTAATAGGATAAGATATTAAGGAATAAAGAAACATAAATAACACTTAGCAATTACTGTGGCCGCGATCGCGTTAAGTTTCGTTTATCAAATAAGGTATTTTACACGATAAGTTGTTTTCAAATTTTAAGCCCTAACATTGTTAATAAGCAGTAAAACATTACGTATAAAAATGATGATGAGTGATGAAAGTTACAAGTTTGAACCATAATATGGTTTTACTTCCGTAAAACAGTGACATTCAATAGGTCAAGTGTTAAATCGCTATGAATAATTGTACATAACACACAAATTAGGGATAATACACCGTAAAAAAATTCATATTGCTATGTGAAAGCGCGTCTAAATTTTTCCCATGACTCATTCGTATCGTGCATTTTTTTAATAAATTTATGAAGATGATACGTCTATCGTGATTCACTCAATGCTCTACAACATGTGTGTTATGTTCCTATGGTGTTGGTTGCGAGTTAATTACACTTTATTAGGGCAATCATTAGGCTAATGCCCTTAAACAGTGCACGTTATTGTTTCTTCTTTTATTATTTTGTGGCAATCACATCAACCTGAACACGTCATGTTGTTGTCAAAATATTTGCGAGATAAATGATAGAAAGATTTATTATAGCTAAAATGCTTAATACGGTAACTGTGATATACTTTTAATATATTTTAATGTTTTTGGTAAAGACACATTCTCTGAAAAGTGAAAGACTTCATAATGGTAAAAACCAGTAATGAAGAGATATAATTTGATAAATCTTAATAGTAAAAAAATAAAAATCTTTAATAGTGATTCCATTGAAATTTTCGTTCAAAGACACTAGTTCAGTTGACTGACTTAGACAACTAATTGCATAAAAGAACCTATCAATAGAATACATCTCATCGAAAGCTGCCGCAAACGATGCTCAATATGGGCGTAAGATATTGAGCGATTTACCCTATCTAGGAAGAATAGTTGCGTGCATAGCTTAACGACTTTATGCACTGTAATCTAGAGAGCTTCCCATGCAATTACGTACTTAAATTGCTATAAAAGTTTTTTAATAAACTCTTTTCTTTTGTTACAGATAATGTTGCCACGGCCCCTCTCAGAAAGCACAATGAGGTTGTTGCTCACAATAGTGTTAATGGCGTACGCTGCAGAAGGTGCAAAAAAGTTTGAAGGGACTTTAAGATCGGCAGTTGACGCCCCACCACAAGATAATATTGCAATAGAATCTGGTACACCAGAACCAGCAGTGGTAGCTGCTCCTGAAGATTACAAGAATCCTGGAGCGCCGTCGTCACAAACAGACGCCACTTCAGAAGAAGCAGATGACCAACCAGTCTCCGTACCAGAAACAGCTTCCGGAGGAGTTCCGCCTTCTGCTCCCAGTGGAATTTCAGCTCCTTCTGCACCCGCAAACTCATTAGAAGAATGTGATCCTGAGATGATAGGATTTGAACTTGTCACTGGGTAAGTTAATGACCTTGGCAATTTATTTAATCGCTCAGTTGCCCTCTATTTATTGTGTACTCTTAAATGAGCAATTAAATAATCAGCCAACGAATGAAGTTAATATCTGATAGGCTGGGCAGTTTATTTATAATAAAAATTACGACATCTATAAAAGAAAATCCTTTTGCATGTCGGCTATTAAAATATCTTGTTATCACTGTACAGATACGTGTTTTCTGCGCCGTCTCACATTCTTGACGATATCCCCGGCACACTTATGCTGACCGACTGCCTAGAGCAGTGCCAGGCCAACGATACTTGTCGCGCAGTCAACTATGAGACTGGCCTCTGCGTTCTCTTTAGTTCTGACGCTGACCAACTACCTGGTAAGTAAATTACTAATAGAAAAATATAAACATCTAATTACTTAATAATTCTGTCTGTCCACGATCTATATTTTGTCGACATATAAAAGAAAATGGTGTTAAGTAGAGCCACGTTACAATACTACGGCAATACTACGGATGTATCTAAAATAAGTATGTTGTTGAAGAATTAGAGTATGCACTTTGTTATAGCTACATATATTGGTCTTTTTTCTTAAATTAATATTAATATCTGAACGCAATCTCGCAATCCTTTGCCATAATAACTTTACTTATTTGTATTATTTGAAAAGATCTGGCATTTCGTACGAAACAATAAAATTATTATGTTTTTGTTTTGCAGGTTTAATATTAGTTTTTTTATTTATTTGCATGCATTCGGTATGGCATTATTTCTACTTTTATTAAACTTAAAATATTTTACAAATAAAATTTTTCACAAAAATTCGCCACGTTGTTGTGTATAATAAACAGCAATTAATTTTTATATATAAGAATTACAGATTTTCTTGACTTTTATAAGTCCTTTAAGAATTAACGATTTTTTATTACATGTTTTTAGCTGATATTAGCAAGTGAATAATAATCGTTAAAAATTTAGCCATAGTATTCTAGCTCAGTCCGTCAATGCAAGGAACTAGATGATGAGATCCAATTATAGGAACACAAATCGTTTTGGTCGAGTCAGTGCGGGGATTTTCAAATTCGCTAAGGTTGAACGATTCTTCATCCAGAACACGTGCATGAGCGTGAAGAATTTAATGATAACACGAGCACCTCTTACTCATATTTAGTGCCTAGGACTTAGGTGTTGTAATAGAGCAGAAGCAAATAATATGCTTGCATTTTATTTACTTATAGTAACAACAAAAAAAAGGAGAAATCATTCATTAAATTTTTATTTGCAGGTGCGTTGACGAAGTCGCAGTTCCCTGTATTCACGATTTACGCACAAAAGTCCTGTCTAGGCGTGCGGCCTTGTGAAAGGGCCTGGTGTTTCGACCGTGTCCGTGGCTACCATCTCAAAGGACGCGGCAAAAAGACACACACAGTGAGTTCCAGGCAGATGTGTCTGGACCTCTGTCTCGGAGAAAACGAGTTTGTTTGCAGGTTAGTTGAATACTAGATATCTACATATAAGAAAAATATAAATTATACGATCGAATTTACAAGTAGCTCGCCATTTAATTGATCGATTGTGACGATTATTTTGATGAATCTATATTTCGTTTAAACAGGTATGGTTAGGTTAAAAATACTAATCTTTTATTTGTGTTGTTTTAGTTCAGCTAATTTAAACATCCAAATACTATTTGTTTATCTCAAAATATACATACACATATCAGCAGTAAAATGCAACTGGAATATCCAGATCTTAAAGAAAAAAAATTACTCGTATCTTTACTCTTGACATAAATGTAAGATTTATGTACCTGCTCAAAACCACAATAGGTGGATGCGGTAAATTTATTGAAATCACGTCCATGCTACCGAGGGAGGTTATAGACACTGAGTTCCTCAATAGTTTAAAAAAATAGCGAAATCATCACCCTGTTATTGTGTTTACACATTCCTCCTAAATCTAATAAAAAAGCTATTATCTATATCATATCACTTATATATTATATTAATATTAAATATCACTTCTACCCCGACTCATTTCCTTTGATAAGAAATTAGGGGGAAAAGTAACGTGAAAAGATACAAATAATTTTGGCAGTGGTTTGCAAATAGTTTAAAAATTTCAACTCGAATGATATTAAGGTTGTTGATTTTTGAAATGTATATATTATTACATACAATTTAAAATTTTGAAAGTTTAATAACCACTAGAACAGTTGAAATATTATAGTTAAGTTAATAAGTATTTAAGTCAATAATATATTAGAAATTAACTCACTTGTAATTATTGCCATTATTTTAAAGACTAAAAAAACTTTCAAAGTAGAGCGCTGTGTGGGCGGAGTGGACCATGAATATCCCTCGAGCACTATTGCTCGCTCGACACGACCTTTGCGCGCATGAACACTTAGTATTAGTGCATACAGTATAACTACTTTTATGCAAATTTACTTTATAGAACAAAACTAGCATAAAAGTGAAGAAGAAAAAGTTTTTCGGAATCGAATTTCTTTATATGCCCATATCTGTAATAGAACTAAAAATCCTTTAAACAATATAATACATGTACATGTTATCATTTCATATAGCGAAATATTTATGCTTACGCAAAATCAAATAAAATATCCAGTCACAATAAATATACTAATGCTAAAGACGGGTATAGATAAATTACAACTTCTTTTTACATTCGTATATCGATACGAATGTAAAAAAATCTCAGCTTCTATTTGTGTGGGTACAATTTCTTTGAATTAGTTATATTTTTATTTATTTTCGTATTTTATTTTTATTTAGTTTAGTATTTCATTACTTAGTTCTTAATTTGAAGAGTATTGTAAGACATGAAACTTAAAATAATTCAACCAAGGGTCAAATCAGAATTAGAAAATATTTAACGATAAGAATTAGTGTGATGCAATTTAATGGTAATTATCGATTGGATAACAGCACGCGTGAATGCTACTTTAATGAAACTATGGATTTTAATAATTATCCGTTTAATTCGTAAGAAATAAGTAAGTTATATTAATTATTATATATTAGACAACAAGCAATAACTGGTAGGAGAATTTTGTATCTCTACAAATACTAAATGAGCCATATGCTTTGTTTACTAGAACTTACACGAAGGAAGATAAATTTAGTGAAAAATACTATTAAATGTATGTGATTATTTACATGTTCCTGTTCATTCGGTAAAGAATATTTTTATTTTTAATGCAATTTAACTTACAAGCCTTAAAGTCCCAATCCTTCAATTAGACATTTTCATGTAATCAGTAAATAGTATGTCCAATGGGTCCATAAAGGTTAACTAACGGCTGGACCGACTTTAACATGACTTTCGCTGATAGGTGATAATATAAGAAGTTATGCTAATTTTTTAAGACTAGATTTGACCTGCGGTGTTGCCCGTGGTTGATATCGTACCGCGGATAATACCGCGGGGCTCAGCTGTTCACAAATAAAGTCAACTCATTAGAGATCCATACTTGTACTAACTAATTTATAGATTATCCCGATAACTAAGTCAATCAGCTTTCACCAAGTTACCATAGATGGTAGGTTGTGCGGCGTACATCTTTGCAGCTAGTTCAGTGGATAAGTCACACACAGGCTCTTCCTGGTAGCCGTTCCGTTTCTGAATTCTACAAACGAGCATTATATACAAAGCAGGGAGGCCAATTGAACAGCCTACGTCTCAGGCGTCTAATGTAGCTAGACACGACTGTCCTATTGTGTTTATTTCCTTGTACGGTTTTTGATATCATTAACATAAATAGTGTACTGCGTCTGACGCTCACATTCGAAACACGTTTATCCGTTGGCGTGTTCAGGTCAAACCTGCGCTCAGTAACGATTGCGGATTGTAGCGCTAATTTGCTTCTGAATGCGTGCACTACATGTGTTTTCCAGTATAGCGGTCAAACGTATTACAAATCAGTTCACGTTTCTTCTCACCGTATAGAAATCTTCACTACATGTTATCAATTTTGAGTCATCTTCGGAATACGTTTGTAGTATTGCCACTTAGCACAGTTTGGCTATTTGCACTTATTTCTATAAACCGTTAAATGAAAGCGCAATAAAAAGTGCAAATTTACTTAAATCGATGACCTACTATGATGTTTTCGACTTGGCAGCTTCAAATGGGATTTCTACATGATGTTGAAAAAAAAGGAGTAAGTTTTTAGGAGTGACTATTTTAGTATTGTCAACAATAATTGAATTATGCAGTTTAAATGCTTTCTCATAAAAGTAAAATACCGATAGTTTTTTGTTAACAAAAGTAACTTTTTACTTGTATTCAATATCACACCTATACGCTTCTATCTGGGAACTATTTAACTCAAGTAAGGTTCAGGCAAACGACAGAGAATTCAATGTAGGATTTTAAGTAGTCAAACAAGGTTCGACACGTGTACCGTTGGATACAAACCGTCGTATCTCCATTGATATAAAATGGCGGCGCGGGCGGAACCATGGTGGCGTACATCGCGATCGTCGACGGTCACGACATTTGGCAAATACTTTGCGGACATGGCCGACAGGGTGCGGCGCGGTGTGGGAGCGACTTGCCCTATCGCTTCCTACTTTAAAGATACAATAACCTATTAAACACAAATTGTTTAAGTGCCTGACTGAAGCAATTAGAACTGGTAGCTATTCAGACATGTCATGCTACGTAATATTGTTTTACTAGAAGTTAAAGTTCATAAATTTTAATTATCACTTTAAACCACCTAAAATATTTACTATGGATATAAATAATAGTTATAAGATTTATGGCATATATTTACTAGCGCACATCACGGGATTTAATTATAGAAATAAAATACAGTACAAATTGTAGCCTATCAATAAAATTATATATCATTATCTTTGTACCTTCGACCACCAACGACGATTATTAGAAAAAAAAGATACATGATGGACGTAACGTTAATTTTTAAGTCTTAATTTATATAAATTATATTCCTATTGTTTAAGAGTTAATAATATAGTCATCACTTTATAACGACTTACTCTAAAAAAAGTTTGATTGATAGATAATAATTGTTAGTGCAGAAGCATCACAAGTTAATAATGACTGCTATAGGTGCTTAGATTTAGATTGTATCTTGGCACATCGTATATATAAGGCAGATACAGTTGGACCAATTGCAGGCAAGTGTAATTATTTTACGATGAAGTCGAACAATTACACTTGTATAATAAGACATTTAGGAAGTGTTGATCAACATTAAATATACAAATATTTAAATTCCATGTGTCCTAATAAAAACTTGCAGGCTACATTAATTTAGTAAGAATAGCTAACTCTATTACAAATAGTGTTCTGAATTACTTCGGCTTTGAAAATAAGTACACTGAAACGAAAAGTTCCCTAGAACATACAACAAAGAAGGGCGCACATCTCTTGTGAATATCCCACAGGTTAGCACAGGGTCATCTGATCGAGTTCGATTGTACATCAAGAGAAAATATTGAGTAAGATGAACAAGATAATATTATATGGGTGGTCAGCGGACACAAGCAATATTATACGCTGTAACGAAAACATTTTAAGGATAAAATAAGTACATTATTCGTTGTCAATATTTTCTTATACATTGTAATTCTACATTACAATTCATTTCGATATAATTTTAAAAATATGTAATACAATAAAGAAAAAGCTTACAAGCAAAATAATTTTCGAAAATACGTGACAATAATCTGACAAACCCATCATCAGCAAACATCTAAATGTAATATAATAAAGGACCGTGTTGAATGAATAAAGTCATTATAACAACACGTCTAGACTTTGAAAGTAAAAGTAAAATCTTGTATCTGAATAACTTAATTGATAGAACATTTCATACTACACACACTTTTTCTGTAGATTTGTAGATATACAAACATAATAAAAATAAACGGTTTAGATGACACACATACATTAGTAGAAAACTTTGCTGTATCATCGCGTAACATTTACCTGTTAACTGTTTTAATGACGTGCTACATTATTCCAGTTTAAAAATATCTAGTGGGTCTTGTAGTTAGTTAGTACTACTAGTTGGATAAACTTCTTATTTTAAAGTAAGTAAGTATAGGCAAATAAAAGTTACTGTACTACTAGTGTTTTGTTGAGTTATTTAAAATATTAATGTTAAGATTAAGCTGCGTGGTTTTTTTAAAGCTTTAATCATTTTTACTGTATTTATTTCTACTTTTATGTGTTTTTACAAAAATATTTTTTATGCAGTATAACAGATTTTTTACAATCTAAAATATTGTTGCAGATCCGCGAATTACAATAACAAAACTGGAGAGTGCGTTTTGTCAAACATGGACCGCATCACTTTAGCGGGAACAAACTCTTTCCAACCAAACGAAGGTATAGTATAATTACTATGTCGTAGTTTAATATAATGCCTATTATACTCATATTCCAAAAAAAACTGTTTTAACTACGTAATCGATTTTAGACACGGATTATTTGGAAAACAATTGCGTTGAAGAACCAACCAAACTTTGCGAATTCAAGAAAATGGGTGGGCGTATTCTAAAGACAGTGGACTCCGTGTATCAAGATGTTCAAACTATTGAGGAATGTCGTGAACTCTGCTTGAACTCGCCTTTCCGTTGTCACTCATACGATCATGGTGATACCGGCGACCACGTCTGCCGTTTGTCTCATCATTCTCGAGCTACTCTTGCTGATATCCAGGTACGTTAATTATTCAGAATTCACTGCTTATGATGATTTCAGAACTACAGAGTCAAAGTTTTCAACTATTGTTTTCATTTACGTTGTTATATAACTAGTATCCGGCAACTTTTAAAATTTATTTATTTTTTTCTAGGATCCTTACCTAGAAGTTCCTGAAGCAGCTACCTATGAACTATCTTCATGCTACAATGTATCTATCGATTGCCGAGCTGGAGATATGGTAGCCCGTATACAAACCTCTAAGCTATTCGACGGCAAGATCTACGCTAAGGGTAGCCCTAACTCTTGCGTAGTTGACGTTAGCCAGAGTCTCGAATTTGAATTACACATGGGATATAACAACATTGAATGTAATGTTAAGCAAAATGGACTCGGCAGGTAATTGCATATTATGAATTCTGCTGGCTAAATTAGTTAAATTATTCAATATTAGGAAAAATGAAAAATATTTTCCTTTTCAGATACTTAAATGATGTAGTTATTCAGCATCACGACACCATCGTCACGTCGTCTGATCTTGGTTTAGCTGTGACCTGCCAATACGATTTAACTAACAAGACTGTAGCAAATGAGGTAGATCTTGGTATTCATGGAGACATTATTACTGGCCTCTCAGAGGAAGTCATTGTCGACTCACCCAATGTGGCTATGCGCATTACTGACAGGAATGGCGACGACACTATTGCATCTGCTGAAGTTGGAGATCCTTTGGTATTTATAATTTCATGATATGCAAATTATCTGTGTTATTTTTATTTCTGGTTCTTTATTTAAGTATTTTTTGCTTTTAGGCACTCCGTTTCGAAATCATGGACCCCAATTCGCCATTCGAGATCTTTGTACGCGAGCTTGTAGCTATGGATGGTGTTGATTCTAGTGAGATTACTCTCATTGACAGTGATGGTTGCCCTACCGAGCATTTCATTATGGGACCCCTATTCAAATCCGCCAACAGTGGCAAGGTAACAACAACCTTATTAACAAAATTTTGTTGAATAAATGTCAAAATATCACTGAAGCCTTGATTTGAACATGAGTTTATTTTCCAGAGTTTGGTAGTTTAAATATTTCAAAAATGTATACATAAAAATACATATATTGCGATATTAGATTACTGCTAAGACAGGAAATCAATATTAATTTTATGATGATTTAAACTAAAACAATGATTTACTTGTGTTATAGATGCTGTTATCGAATTTCGATGCCTTCAAATTCCCGTCCTCAGAAGTTGTTCAGTTCCGTGCTTTGGTAACTCCATGCATGCCCACGTGTGAGCCAGTGCAGTGTGATGGTGGTCCGAACGAACTCCGCTCCGTCATGTCTTATGGACGTAGGAAGAGACGTTCAACTCCTGCTGCACCCACCGATGATATGCTCCTCGTGCAAACAATTCAGATCACCGACAAATTTGGATTCGATAAGCAGCGTGCCAAGAACGTCACTGAGGATTCAGTTTACGTCAGAGAGACTGATGTTACTTGCGTCAACGCAGCAGGTGCTATGCTTGCGGCAGCTGCATTCCTAGCAGCCCAACTAGTCGTATTAGCAGCGTGGACTTGCAGTTGGCAGCGACGACGTGCTGCCGCAAAAGCGGCAGAATTGCTCCCAGGTCCTAACGCTCCTTCTGCCCTTTGCAAAGTCTATGATGCCAGTTTTTCACGTGCGCACCAGAGGCACTTCTAAATAACAATAGACATGTTGACGTGATCAGCGTCCGCAATAATAGTATATTTGTTAGTTTAAAAACCCCCGTCAGGTTCTAGCTCATACGCATATACGGCGAGAGCAGGACCGCGATAGCGGTTATTTAATTGTTAGTGTCCAAAAGTTTCCACACCTTACATTATAAATGAGCTAATGAGTGTGGAAACATGCGACACAGAGACGGGGACGACCGCAAAAGCGTGCGCGAATGTGGATGAATGTGAGTGGAGGGGCGTAGTATGACCGTGTTGTGTTGAATGTGTGTAGTGTATGACGCTCGCTTGTCCCCATCTCCGGAGTCGTTGTCGGGACTACGGCCGTAAATCGTTATCTAGATCAAGTCACTCATTCGTTCACTTTACGCTTGGATATTTCTTTGCAGAAGTCCATAATGTATTGTACCATTTTTTAAAAGTAGCGTAAACCAGATTTTAATGATATCTAGTGATAAGTAAAATATAACATTTCAATAAGTACCTTTTAGGTAGCTAACCCGAACGTGGGACCTAAGTCAAGAGATGATGGATTGACGGCCGTCCCGACATCGTAATTTATTTAATTTAGGATATTTTCTTTTTTACGTAATTTATGATTGAATTAATTACTATTTAATAAAATTTTAATTTAAATAAAAACCTACCTAAACAAATAAAAGCTTACGACTTACAAAAAAAGTGCTATTCCATGTAAACTAAAAGTATTTTATTAAATATAATAGTGCCTTAATCATGTGATGTTAATATGAAATGTTGCTTGAACGACATTCCCATTCAACGGCATTTTATCTTGTTTCATCCGTCCAAATTGTCATTACATAAAATATTTTTTTCAAAATATTACGTGGTTTTATTTCTTTAAGTATATTCTATTCATTATTGCAAATCATTATTTAAATCACACACAAGTACTAAAGCAAAAGAGAAGAATGCAGTAATTATGATAACTAACTGTTAATTACTTAAATCGTTTAAACATACCCCACCGGTTTTAAGTATCTAGTTTTAAAATGCGTAAAGTTTCGATCAGGCTACATTGCATGTGGTCAAAGGCTGGGTGGTTGCAGCGGTCCGAGAGACAGTCCCTGACTGTGGTCACAGACTGACTCTGTGTGTGTCAGTGTAATCTGGTTAGTGCCCATCGTAAGCACGTCAATTCCACTTTATAACTCAGACTTTTATAAACTGTGAATTAACAGTTTTGTGAGGCAAATTATAACATCGAAAACGTTAATGTCCCGGATGCATATCCGGGAGGCAAGCTGTCAAAAGGCATCATGTATTTTATCCGCATAATGATTCATCAGATAGAATTTTCAGTCTCTGCAAAAAAACAGATAACATGGTGGGTGCATGGTTTTTTTTTCTCTAGAGTATCTAATTATTTTAAAAACATATAATAATATATAATATAATTTTTAATAAACTTAGCTAAAAATGTCAGACAATTATATCCTCGACGAACTGAATAGTATGAATAAATGGTTAGATAGTAGAGTGCATTTTGCGTGAATAAGTTATCTGGATAAAACTAAGCTTGATTTCACCGTTTTCTTCCTAAATATATCTGGTAGATATGTATTCATAAAATGCAAATTCTAGTGAGCAATAAAATTTTAACTGCGAGGTTACATTTGGCTTGTGCTCTCTTGAAACTACAAACATCAATGAGATGAGATCTGTCGTATGCTTGTCACCATCACGTGTGAAGGGGCACGACTCGTGTAGTTCGTGAGAGAGATAAGATCAGTACGCGCGACGCGACACCGGCACGCGACTATAGACACGTGCCGACTTGAACAACTAAACGCGACCATTAGTAGCACCGCAACAAAGAATTTGTGCTGAACAAACGTTTCTAGATTTAGATTAGAACCAAATTGTTGAACTTAAATAAATTAAATCTTTTTTAAGTTGCCGCTAAATTAAAAAAAAAATATTTACTACGAATTAATTTACACAAGCTATATTATATATAGGAGTACAAAGTATTTTTATTAGAATATATATGAAGAATTAGGTAGGTCTACTTATCAAAAAAAAATATATATATATACATATAATTTTGTTTTAGAAATGTTGCTTGTTGTTGTTCTTGCAATAATTCATAGGCGATTTATTCAGACGAAAATTCTTTCGACTAAACAGAACCGCTAAACAACGCGCTCAGAAATTGCAATTGAATTTGCTAACCAAATAATATAACTATATAAAATATAGAACGACCTGGTTATAAAGCACGACCTGAACAATTTTGTTAAATTAGATAGGACCGACGACCTGTAAATGATGAAAATTGTCGTGGGAAGAAATTCATGTCCATAAAATCATGCTAGTATGAAGTTTTGTTGAGCCAAAAAAAAACAATTTTCTATAGTGGGACCAGTGCAATAATCATAAAAACAACAAATTTTACATTCCTAGAAAATAAATACAAGGGGCGGGCAATTTTACAGGAGCAAAGTAAGCGTAACGTATGTTATTTTCGTAGAACTATAAAATTCAAATATTGAATGCAACATTGTATTGCAGATAAAGTTGTTTACAATAATATGAAATATTCATAAAAGAGAATCGACGGCGGCCACCGGAATTGCGAAGCTTGGATAAAAAGATAACTTGCACAATTCTGATGCATCGATCAAGGGACAATGGCACTGACAACATGACATTATTATAGCCTAAGATCACACTGCTCAATTCTGCAGACATCTGTTATTTTGTGATGAAATTATTATTAAATGAAAGTTGAACTAGTATTGAATGGTTTAGCGGTAGGATGTCTATAAAAAATAGCCGCAATTACCTTTCATTCGCTTTTGCATTATTAATTTGGTAACATAAATTTTACCTACATGTTTTTTAATACAATAAATTTTATGTAATTTTAAAGAAAATGATGTAACGAACAATAAAAAAAATGGTTGCCAGCTCTCAGTCAGCCGCAACGCTAGGCTTACCCGGTGTAAACAGGTATATTATTGTTACGTAATTACAGTCGTCTGTTTATTTTTAATACAAAATTAAAGTTTTAAACTTCCTGCTTACAAAAACCCATGGTTGGCAGTTAGAAAATGGCTGCAAGCTGAGGCTAACATGCTTTCAATCAACCATTCTCTCTCCAGGTTGGCGTGAGCGCAAGAGAAAAGATGCTCCATTCGTTTCGTGCATTTTCTTACAATAGACTACTAATACTATTTACCAAGATGATAAAAGCTAATACAGAATATATTAGTTTGTGCTTTGCGACCAATTGAAATCATCGATTTTTCTTTTCAATACAATACATTTCGGATAAGTAAATTAAATAGTAAAAGAAAAGACAGTTAACTATTTTCCTTTCTTTGTTAACTTGTATTCTTTAAACTCTTTGTCGAATGCGAATTATAAATTCTTTTTGTCTTATTGTTTAAACTAGATTTACATAAATGAAACTATTACAATTTTAAAATTAAAATGAGACAAATAATTAGAAATGGAAAATTTTGCATTTACATCACGCATAAAATATTTTGTTAGGTTTGACTACATTTTGACAATAGTATTTGAATTTGTAGCAAAAGAAATGGCTACCTAGTAGTGTTATGAATAACAGTAATCATTTCTTGAATATTGATAATATGATGAACGTTCATACAGATCCCAATTAGATTTTTCCATTATATAGGTACGTTACATATAAAAGTATTTTATGGAAAATTATCTTATGATGTTCGTCATTGCAGTAAACAAAAGAAAGAAAAACGAACTCTCAAATAAAACGTAGGTTAAAGAAGCTTCTAATATTAGAAGTGCTTTAGCGGCGGAACTTTTGGCATAGATAGAAGAAAAGAAATAAACTAAAAGCTTATAAGATCGCCTTCGTTGTCCATCTGTTTCTCTGTCCTATGTCTCACGTGTGGAGGTGTCGAGTTCAAACTAAAACCATATACTGAGAAACAAAGTCCTTTGAAGTTGTGAAACAATCAAATTGAATTCTATTTGAATACTGTACTATTTATTTTACTTTTTACTTTTTTTATGGAGGTAGGTTTTTCATTCCGACTAAAATTGAATATGGTTCAAATTAGACTGATAAATTGCGAATTTAAATTTCGAGTTCGGTATAAAATCTAGTCGAACTTTTTCTATAAGATTTTTACAGACGTTCATATGGAAACCGGGACCGTTAGCCAATGTATTAAGAAATGATCACATGACTTAGCTTATGATTGGATCCTTGCATGACTTAAGTTCGACCTACCTATTTGAAGTGTGGACCTACATCGCACCAAAAACATTTTCATGTAGAATGTTGCCAATACGAATGCATATGGCTTACCAGTTTAAAAAGATGTCAGAACTCATGTAGAGCCTGAATGTTCTGATTTTAAATCTACACATTCTAACTTCACAAACTCTTAATCTCAGTGAAAATTCTTATCATCGGTTACCATTTACACACAAGCCTCTCTCAATATAAAATCGTTATTAATTTTTATATTACTTTTTTAATAATAGTCAGTATCAATTTAGAAATTTCATTTTTTTATATCCAAAACATCGTACGTATATCTTAACGACAACTAAAAGAGCAGATAACACCAGTAACTTGGAATTGATATATTTAGCCCTTAGACCCTATTTATCGGATGTCGGATAAGTTTTACAAAGTTTGCAAAAATCTTCCAAGCTTTTTAAAAATATACACACTTAAATTACACCAATGCTTTAAATCTATTTCGGTATTTTAATAAAGCAGATTTCATGTCACAATCATAAATTGCTTAGTGATTACTAGGTCGTTTCTTTAAATACTTCGATGGCAGTATGTCATAAAAAGAATAACAGAAGCTCAAAGTTTAATATCATGGAATATATGTTTTTTAACAGATAAGAAAGCAGACCGGATCTTGTTAAGCGCCAAATCGGGCGGACTGAAAAGGCACAATCGATTTAGACTCATTATTGATTGGTTATTGGCTGGAGCTGGTTATGGGTATTCACTGCACAATTTCTTTACTATTTGCATCAGATTGGGCTGCGGCGGTGCGATCACGCAAGGCTTTTTTTCAAGATAAAAATAAACATGAAGAACGAAGCCATGAAATAAATAGTCGGTAGGTAAGTCTCGAAGATGCAACCTAATAAGAGCAGAATAGACACACTACCTAACTATTATGAGTACATACTACAGTGTAACGTGGTGTAAACTATACACTTTGTATTAAAAGTTTTATGAATTTAATATTTAATAGTAATCACTTTCACACACACGCCCTTATATGATTCTATATCATCATCATAAACAGCACTAAACAATCCACTGCACCGTTCCGTGCGAAGGCTTCTTCCAAGAAAGAAATTATTAGCCCACTATGAATATTACTCCCATGAATATAATCAATTTCTAGAAAAAAGTTGAACAAAAATGGATTACCGTTAAACAGATGTTCCAGTTGTGGTTCAATTTGAGTTCAATGTCGGTCAATAAATGAGTGGGCGGGCTCTCCAATTTGTTGATGTTGAGATCCTGATTGTATGTTTATGTAAGGATTCACGATGAGAACATACAAATGGCCACTAAGGTGGTCGTGGGTGGCATCCGTTACCTACTTGTTGAATCTAATATTATTGCAGTGGTAGTAAACTACGCATTATAATTTCTTACAAATTCAAAACATTGATTTTGTTACAGCCTGAGTTAAAATATATTTATATATCGGGCTTGAATTTAATTTTTCATCGCCATTAAACCTTCTTAGTTTAGCAGGTTGGCTGTTTACAACAAAGTGCCAAGAAGGCGAATAAGTTAGACATGTGAGTTTTGTTTATGTATTCATTACTTATTATTTACAATATAAACTATTCTTTGGATGGGTTATTCTCGCGTGAAATGTCGGAAGTGATCAAAGGCCGGATCACGAAGTGCGGACGCGCGCTAACAATTCGCTAATAGATGATCGTGTTCGTGACCCCACCGCTCGAGCTCAATAATAATGTCCAGAATAACGGATACTATTATTGCTTTGTGTTATTTTACATACCATCAGCTATTTATAATATGGAAAAATAAAGTAATAAGGAAAACATTTCAAAAAAGATAGATTTTTTAATAAATCTTTTTTTCTACTGTAACAAAATGTTAGGAAAACAATGACTTTAAATAAAGTGTAGGTAATATGATGTCGATAAATCGGTTATTGTGATATAATTGGAAGAATTAATCTCAAAAATATTCTGCCGCTTGAGACAGTAAATAAATAATGATTTAAGTTATAGAGTTATACACAAAATATATGATTACTGCGTCCAGTGAGTAGGATACAATCACTACCATAATTTATGTATAGATCAAGTTGTTAAGTATCTACTGCTATTTGCTCGCATTTACAGTGTTTACATACAATTGGAAACCAGCTAGCGATTATAATGGATGTTCATGACATTTGAACCATTTATAAAATAATTAATATTAACTTTTTCTGTAATTATGATATTTTTGGAATAAAGGAATTCAAATTCATCATAACAAACTCTTACACCTGCAGTAACAATATCCATTTCTACGTATTTCTAAACTTGCCATGCTTAAAATCTGTTTAATTTGAAAACTAGATGGCGTTCTGAGTCAGATGTTCGAAAATCTATTATAATAAATTCAAAGTATGAATTTGCCGCTTTATAGTAATATATACATTGACAGATACGAGTGAAACTTTTTCACATGATATGTCTATGAGGATCTCATTTTAAAAAGTTTGCAACATTCGATTTTCAAAAATCAATAGCTTTTTTATTCAGATTGGACAATAAAGATACATACTTCGAAAAGCCCGGTAATCTTGGAATATTAATAATAATACTTTTATTTTTTATTATATATTTAAAGAGCTAGATTAAGTGTTTATGATGACTCCAGACAGTAACATGAGAACCTTACCGTAAAATCACTTTGTATGTTTAATATATTCTCAATAGTAAAAACTATTTTATTGTTAACCGTTGACTTACCCTTAATCTTTGATCGCCGACTGTCCACACTCGACTCGCGAAATCATTGGAAGCTCCGACAATGTACGCACCTGTGGCATCGAAATCCACAGACATCACGCCTGCATTCGAACCTACGAGAGTTCCCCTACTTTCAATCATACCTGGAAATAATCAAGTTTATCTTAAAAGGTTCCGTGCTTTCCTTAAAACAAAACCCTTAAGGTTTAAGAAAAGTTTACGCATAATTACTAAAATAAGAGTGAGTGAGAAAAACTAAATTAAATTTGGCCAAAATGTGGGGGTTGAAGACCTCTGCTTCTCTTAAGTGTCCATTTATCAATTGAACTTTGTGTAACAACGTGATAAACGGTGGACAAATCCTCCCGCGGGGCATCACGCACAAGCCTTCGTGGAAAGTAAGCACACCTCGTATTACGCATTAAAAGTGTAATCTTGTAGGTGGTGTATTTATTTTCTCAATATATTTTCTTAAATCATTACTAATTTAAAGAACTTAATTAAATTTGACGTTAAGAAACAACCAGTTTTTAAAGTTAAATAATGGTTACTAAGCATGAGTAAACTGTTGGTTTGACTTACATTTAGAAACATCCCACAATTTGACTTTTCTGTCTGCACCTCCCGTTGCAACAATCCTATCTGTCGGACTCCATTTCACAGAATTAACTTCACCGTCATGCGCGTCCTGTCATTATAACATAAATCATTAGAACTATCACATAACACAGAATATCTGCAGTTTTTTAAAGATTTCAAAATACGTTGTAATCGCAGTATTAAATTAATAATTTCAAAAAGGATTGAGGTTTGTGGCTAAACAGCTAATAAATTGAGAAGATTTCTTGCCCCGTGGGCTGACACGTTAAGCGGTCGGTCCAGATTGCCTTAGAAGAATTTTAGACAATCGTTAGAAGTAGTTGAGATCCTAAAAGACCGACAATCGTCTGAAGAACTTAAAAAAAAACAAATACGTTAATGTCTGCTTAAAGGCGACCCTAACGTCTTTTGGGTAATAGGCTCGGAAGAGCAGGAACACGGAAGACATCAGCGGTTATAGGAGCGCAGGTCAATTAATGGTGACTAACTATCGCCGCTTTTGGGTATCTCTAACTCAAGTATCCCTCTCAAGCCAGAAAAAGGGGAAGGAAGATCTTCGTTGAAAAGCAACGAAAGAATTGCTTATCACTAGTTTTCCATGAGGCCGTGATATCACTCTGGACTAGCCGGCCCATACGCGCCAAAGCGGCGCTAGTATATTTTACATTTTGAATTTGTCACCTTATGTTGTTGAATATTGTAAAATTAATGTATTATTCATCTATTCACATGTCTACAGAGTTAAGCGAATTAGGTAAACCGAAGTAGGACTCGAGAGACCATAAATAAAATAAATAAATATAAATATGTTCAGACATATTTATACTTACATACTTTTTTTGTAAATACATACATATTATACATAGAAGGCGAGCCGCTCATAGCCCAGTTGCACTCGGTGATTAGACACAATCACCGAGGGTAAGTAACGACGGTGCGGTCAGTACCTGTATGGGTGACCGCTGGTGGTATGTTACCATGAGGGTCTTCGTGATTCGGAGGTCACGTTAAGCAGTCGGTCCCGGTTGTTATCATACTCACGACACTGATACTGATAGTCGTAAAGCTTACTTGCAGGCCTTCGGGCGGTTGAAAAACATCCAACAGCAAGATACGTAGCCACAACGTATTCTTGCCAGTACCCAAACCGCACTTGGCCAGCGAGGGGACGTATGGCCTTAACCCTCTTCTGACAGGAGACCCGAGACCAGCAGTGGGACATTGTAGGTTGTTGATGTACATACGAAACACCCAAACCTCGAAACAAATATTTGCAAATCATACAAATATTAGGTCCGACTCAGGAATCGAACACGAGACCTATTGCACAGCAGACGGCATTCGCTACCGTCCATCATCATCTTCCCAATATTAATTGGGGTCGGCTACTAGTTCGGTTTAGTTCCAGTTTTACCTGAATATCAGTTTTTACACAGAGCAACTGGCATCTGACCTCCACAATCCTGAGGGTGAACTGACTTCGAGGGAAAAACGATTGCCATAGATGTTTATGAGAACCGGGACCGACGGCTTAAGGTGCTCTCGGAGGTAAGGGCGAGAAACACCGCCATCTTCCATATTCCGGGCTGTCATTCAGAATTTCTTGTAAGAAAAACCCAACAGCAGACCGACCCAGGAATCGAACCCGAGACCTATTCATCTGCTGTCGCTTACGCCAGGCACTAGACCAACGCGGCAGTCTGAACTAGGCCTTGAGAGCAATTCTCCAAAAATAATATGATGAGATTTATTTTTAGTTTTATTACACTTCCCAGAGCCGACTCAATTTATGCCGAAATTTAATGAAGTAGAATTTTAAATCGTAAGACCCTATAACACCTTAGCTTTTTTTTGTGATAGCTTAAGAGGCGAATTGCTTTGTTCCTTGTGACCTTGTTTCTGGTCTCCTGAATACAACAGTTCGCTGTACTGTGCTTCGGCACAAGCGATCAATACAATTAACATGATAATTAGCACGTACTAGCTATTTGCCTGCGACTCCAACCGTATATCGGCTATCACGGTAAAAAGTAGACACACAGTTCCACAAGAATCGAAGTATCTTCATGTCAACTGTCATCTTTTTCTGGTGAAAGCTTTATAAACAGACAGTTACTTTCGTATTTATAGTATTTTACAGCATTAATAGATGAGGATGAGGATGATCTTTCCACCCTGTACCGAAATTCACATTCATCATTCATCACCCCTTTAAGGAAGGATTTCGGTACTAAAAATATACGTAATATACTTATATTAAACCTATTCTATACACATAACGTAAACTATCTCCGTACGAAATTTCATCCAAATCGCTTCATCGCTTATTGAGTAAGTAAGTTTGGAGGAACCAAACTTAAAGGGTAAAAACTATCTTAGTTCCTTTCCGGGAACTTAGTACTCGAAACAATCTTTATATCAAATTTCACAGCTAACAGACATACACACTTACAAATCTCAGCGCCACTTTGTTCGGTAATGCTGTTGCGTAATATGGCATTGAGTCCAATATTTTGTCATCAGTACTGCCACCAGACCCGCTACTCCGGCTACCACTTTCCCTTGCCGCTTCCTCAAGCTCCTTTCGTACTTTATCGTTTTTCTTTCTGGAAGAATATAATATAACATGCATCAGAAATCCTTCAAGTTACGCTCAATTCGTATTTCAAAACCGCTATAACCGCTTTGCCGGTAAGCCATAGTTGCAAGTGCAAAATTTTGCCCAAACATTATACTTATCGAAATGACTTATCTTTCACCGAATAAAATATATTATTGTCAACATGCACATACATACTTAAATACCAGCAATCATTGTGTAAAATTAGTCTTTTGCCATATGCGTCCAAAGCATCTTGCTGAATCTATATATACATCAAATTCAAAGGCTGGCAGGTAAACATACTTTATAAATAATCATGTAAATGACCCATAAGTCATTAAAAACAATATATTATTTGTCTGTAGGCCTCATGGATACATACAAGGGTGGTTACTGACTTGACTAAAACACATAAAAACTACTAACAACGAACAAGGAACTTTTAAGTCTCTATTTTTTATAGAAAAAATACGACTCAAATTTTATATCTAGTTCAAAAATTTTTTATTGTCTAAATATTATTTTTCATTAAATTTTAAGCATCACATAACACAATTAGTTTTAAGGTCTAGTACTTTTGAAACGGCTACAAAAACCAAAAATTATTTAGAGCCCAAATTTTAATTTAGTCTAATAATACAACAATTTATATACTATTACTAAAACAGTCTGTACGGTAATTTATAAATTAACCAAACAGCCAAATATTTAACAATACCAACTACGTAATTTTTAGCAACCATTCCTATAATGAATAGTTTTTCTCGCATTTAGAACAAACCTGAATCACACTTTAATTACTGTATATATATATATATATATATATATA
>PKRV01002340.1:351337-387206 GCA_003709505.1 Hyphantria cunea
ATATATATATATATTTGACTATAAATAAATAATCTTCATGCAGAACGCATAGAACTGACGAAATTAACCAAATTTTAAAAACAAAATTGCCCGACAAATGTTATTTTGTTCTGGCTATTGATAATCATATACATTCACACATTTTACTTTTAATAGATAACATTATTAAATCTGACAAAATAGATCAAAAGTATTTTAATAATACAAATAATTTTTAAAACGTTCATTTATAAAATCATTAATTTAGCCAAACGAAAGGTGTAAATTAAACACACAATATGTAAACCTACATAGTATAAACTAATGTACGTATTTTAGTAACTAAAAAGATAACTTAAGAAGTCTTTTGAAGTATTTGTTGCATTGCATTCTTAGATAAACATATAAATCGTAACGCAATGTTCATTCAATCGTTAATCTATTTTAGAATTCGGTAGTACGTATGACCCAAGGACAATATTTGAATTTCATAAGTCGTCGCATAGTCGATTACTACTGCGACTGGAACAGAATTTAGTATTGTATTAATAGAATGAATGTGAAAAAAAACTCAGTTTGAAGTCAATCTGAGTACATGCACACGCAATCACACGAGAATTTGTAAGTAAATAAAGAAAATGATGCGAATAATATGCACATATGAGTTTGTGAGCAGTGACAATGAACAAACCATAAATTATGACGGTCCACTCAAGTATGAAATTAAACATGATTGCCACAGTAATTTTTACGTATGTATAACATAAAATGTAACAAAAAAATACATTATTAACTTTAATAAAACCAAAATCAAGATAGAAAAATAAATAATGAGTCAGTTTCAGAGTGCAGTTAAGACATAAATATATGGGCCAATTTCATGAAGAGAATATGTTCAATAATGAACACCACAATGCCTTCAAACCACCACATCTTCATTCACATTATGCCAAACTCACCCAAAACTAACTCTAGCAAACGGTTTGATGAAAAACGCGGTAGGGTTGCTTGACCTGTTGAAGAAATTAGACAAAAAGAAGCAAAAACAAAAAATATGGATTCTTATGCAAGCTTTCTAAGCCTGGCACACACAAATCCCACACTAATAACGACATTTGCCAAATTAAAATACAGATTGGAAAACACAAATAACATCAATAAATGTGCTTAACTACTTATACTTGTCAAGTATAAATCAAGATTAAATTCAAACGATGTTTTTAAAACACATTTAAATATCCATGACTTAAACCTTTATTCTTAAAATTGAATTTGAGTGTGTGTTTTCTATAAGTTCATACGTGACAAGTATTCTACAGTGCAGTGCACATCAATACTATGATAGCAGCGACATTCACTTTTAAAATCATTGCAGCTCCAATACTCACAGGCAAAAACAATTATAACATTTACATTGAATATGTATTATGCTACCGACCGAATGCCCCCATAAAAAATTAATTAACTTATACTTTAAATTTTATAGGATAAAAGTCGCTTTCTGTGGACCGATGTCCCTTTATGAGAACAATACCTCACAGACTGAAAAAATAACATGCTGAAGAATTTAGTCATCAATATACACTAGTTTAATTTTCAATAAACATAACAAAATACTTACTTGAGGAAATGTTCGTTTTCTTCATTCATTTTATCTGCATCCTTAGCTTTGTACTTTATTAACCTTTCCACTAAAGACCGATTCTCATCCTACAACGAAAGAAACTCACTGTTAATACAAACACTTTTGTATTTTTTTTCATCACTTGCATATAAAAAAAAAACATTACCCTTTGAAAAACCTTGCGCATATTCGCTAGACTACCATTAAATAAATCACAAAATACTTAAAAAAATATCTTTAGAATCAATAACTGACACAGTGCCACGCAAAATTTCTATCAGACTAAATGTAAATTACTTGAGACTCAGCTATACGCATTTCATACAGAACTATTATCACGTGAGTATCGTAAAATATACAGGGTGATATATTTTATATTTCATGACACTAACACTAAAACAGTACAGAACGGCTTTTCGGAATAATTATTAGTTACTCGAATGACATGCAGTTTAAGCTTACGGTGGGTGTGTAGATATAATTAAATGGGACTAGGTACATCTATTAAATTGAATTATGATGTTGTTATACTAAGAAATAAGAAATATATATTTATAATAAGTACTTATAGATTTCCATGTAAGCTATATTGATTTGTCTAGTTGGTAGCTATAAATTGGTGAGCACTTTTAACTGTGTTTATAGTCGGCAAAATATGGGCATGAAATAGGTCTCTATCTGTTCTTGAGGTCTCGGGTTCGATTCCCGGGTCGGATCAAATGTTTGTATGATCTGCAAATATTTGTTTCGGAGTTTGGGTATTTTCTTTGTATAATATATATGTATTTACAAAAAAAAAGTATATATGTATTTATATCAGTTGTCTAGTACCCATAATACAAGCTATGCTTAGTTTGGGACTAGATGGCGTTGTGCATTAGATGTCCGGTATATTTATTTTATTCATCTATCCCTTCAAAGATAAAAGGTCTTAGAGTGTGTGCATTTAGTATAGTATTAGGGTAGTAGAGTCTCGCTCGACAGAAATCTTCTGTGACAGGGCAGTACCTACCATCCAACCTAAAATCACAGTATTTAGTTTTATGCTATCGTGTTTCCTTGATGAGATCGAGACCGTAGGCCTAATGATGCAGAAGCATCTCAATAGACCGCCATAGTGTGGGTCACCATGCTGCATTGTTGCATTGTCTGCATTCGCAAGAAGTATAGTGACCATCACACCTGTTTCTATTCATGCTTTCCATCAGATAGAGTGGAGTCACTTTGACAGGTTCATTCATAAAAATATTAAGAGTTCAAACTATTTTAAATTCAAATCAATAGAAAAATACATCACAGAATAGTTACGGATAGTTACAGTTACGCATTGCCCACGTCTAATAATTTGAGAACTGTATCTATCATAATTTCCCGAGTCACTTAAGGAATTTTAAGTCAATACAATATTAATTACTTCTTACCTTAATGAAAACTATTAATTCTTTACTAAGCATTTCGAGAATAAAAGTTGTCGATTGAGAAATGTGAAATGACTTCTTGTAGTTTTTAATTCCAAAGAAAGTATCTTCACTGTCGCTTTACAATTTTGGGTATTAAATATTACTAAAACATTCTAAATTTATATTTGAAGAACGATTAAATAATTTTAATGCTACAAATTAACTATGCAGCTACACATAAAACAAAAGAAAGACTGAACTCGCGTGTATTTTTTATTTGTTAAATTTAAGACGTAGGGTCTTATCGTCGTCGATACCACTATGCCTAAAGATGAAACTCTTCAATCAGTGCGTCCTACCCGAAACGGCTGGTCCAAGTCCAATGTCGCGTGCTATGGAGAGGGCTTCACTCGGCGTTTCCCTAAGGGATCACATCAGAAATGAGGGAATCCGGCAGAGAAGCAAGGGCATCGACATAGCCCACAAGATAAGCAAGCTGAAGTGGCAGTGGGCTGGCCATATTAGCCGCAGAACTGATAACCGTTTGGATAAATGGGTTCTTGAGTGGAGACCGCGTCTCGGCAAACATAGTGTAGGACGTACATAGGCCAGGTGGATTAATAATCTGCTCAAGACGACTGGCATAAGCTGGATGCGAGAAGCCGAGGATCGAACCAACTGATGTGTAATTGGAGATGCCTATGTCTAGCAGTGGCCTGCGATAGATATATGACGGTGAGATATGCATTGAAGCGTTTTTAGTTATTTTACCTAAAACGCTTCAATACATATCTCATATTGTACCATTTCATAAATAGATTGGTCTGGAAGCGCCGTCGTTACTTAGCCTGGCGATTGTTGCCATTCACCGAGTGCAACTGAGCTATGAGCGAGAAGAAGAGGACTTTAATCATCAGGAATAGCGATGTTCGTACCTGCCAAAGGGTCTGTTATCCTGTGCTAGCTTTTGACCCCGGCTACGCTCACGTGTTTGTCTAATATCGCCGTAATAATTTGTCCGTATAATGTGATATTTATTGGTAAAATAATTTTCAAACTCGGTTCAGTAGATCCAAAGATTACCCTCTAGAACCTTAAAAAATTAACTCTTCATAATATTAAGTATAGATAAGAAGAAGCTCAGTGTACCTGACATCGTGGAAAATGGGTCTCTGACACTGCACGATACGATACGGACAGTTTAGAACAAATTATAATGTTCGATATGTATTTTGCTCCACACCTTCAAGAGGTTGACATTGAAGTTTTGGAACGGCAGATCTACTATCTATTTTCCTCAATGGGATATTTAGCAAACGGATTACTTAATTAACGTGACATACCGCCGCTAATAAACGACTATAAGTCAGGAGTGACAAACACGTTGCTGGCCTTTGAGGAAGGAGTTCGTTTTAATATAGTAGGTTTGAAAGTTGTATTGGTTTAGAACTACGTTAGATAATAATTTGTTCTATAGAGTCGATGTGCAAGGCAAAAAGTGTTTTAAAAGCGCATTGGTGGTAATCAGAAGAATTATCTACGCACGGCACGGAATTACCCAGGCGCTCTACGTTGGATACGGTCCAGAGGTCCAGAGAAGGAAACTGATACTGGGGAGCACCTGGGTAGAGATGAGAACACAATTTTACAGAGTTATTGCACCCGGAAGGACGTATTTAACCCTATTCGGTGAACTGATGAATACTGCCTCGATATGCTTAGAACATCGAGCTCATTCGAAGCTAATTTGTCGTAATCCTTTAAGTGACCCCGACACTAGACTTCGCTTGATATGTATCAGCGTAGGACTTCGATACTGGCTGAGACAGCTGGGCAGGTGTTCTCAAACTGAACCAATACGACAAACGGTATCTTATTAACATTGTCTTATACTTGTGAATGTAATCTATGTAATGTGAAATAAATTATTTCATTTTCTCTTATACAATTCAATTTTGTAAGAAATAAATATACCTAATATTTATAAATAGCTATTTTAAACGTAAGTGTTGGACAAAAATCACATTGATATAATGATTGTGTTAATAGAATGGAAGATTTACAATTTCGGAAACCCTTGGACTGTACAGTAATTATAGTTACTCGAACCACATTGTGTTGAAGAAGCACATCCAAGCGGATAAATAATCTAACGTAAAATTATGAAACACGCTGAATATAGCGTAAAGACAAGCTAGAATCAACTTGGAGTCCTGCCAAATTTTAAATGATACTATAAAAATCTGAAGTTCCAGTGGAAAAAATTATCATAACGGCTACCAGTACTATGCCAAAAATATTTCACTCAACATAAACAATGGCAGGCGCGCATCAAACGTAGTGGAGCATACAGTTTTATTATAAGTCAAACAAACATCAATTGAGTTTAATTACCCATGCATAAAATCCTTGATTTATGGTCTAGGCATTGAGGGTAATTGGAAAGTGTTACGTGGGATGCTGTATAACAATCGTATAATAACTTGCCGTTTAAATGTATCTACTGTTCGTTCTGCTGTTAAGCAGTCGAGTTCGTTTAGTAATATGTTCATTCCGTTAGTGTAGGTTTAACTTGAGGTAAATAAGATAGTTCTAATTCCAACGGTTATTTTATAGAATCTTAGCCAATGTTATACATACAAGAATAGTATAGTATAGTTATTCATTTGTTATTATTAAGTTCTGTTCAGTTTCAGTTATTGTATTATACACAGTTATTTACGCTCAACTAATCAACATTAAATTTTGCATTCGCATCGTAAGGGCTACTGATATAACTTCACAAGTATTCTTCTAATTATATACTTATATATAATACTTCTTTTAATAATATATATATTCAGTACTATATTTCAATCCAACAAACTACGTTCATGCAAATTTTCCAGACACTTATTTTAAGCTTCAAGACTTCATGTTTGCCGTTGACTATTTATAGATTTAATGTGTTTTTAATGAAATCATTAGAATTGAAATCATTGTGTTACCTACGTGTATGTCATCATTAACCCAACCGTAGGAAGAATTAAAGTATATAAGTAGAAAATCACTGCGAAAATACATGTTACATACTAATTAGACAATAAATACGGGTATAGTTGTAACTAGGCTTAGGTATTGTATTATTTTGCTAAAAAGAATGTAACTCGCTCAATGTTGCGCTTACAAATACCAACAAAGAGCACATACTTATGCCAATATCATTTAAAAAAAATAAAATCTGTAGATAAGAAATCATGGATATATTTATATAAATGTAAATTAAGTGATAAAAGCAGTGAAAATAAAAAAAATCAAGTTTGACTGTTGCATTTAAATCTAAAGATAAAACGACTGGATTTTTTTCCAAATTACTAAGCTAGCGATACTTAGCATAATTTATTAATAAAAATACTACAACTTTTTAAGTATGAGGTTGCCAAACTAACTTTACTCTGCCAGATGGAAAGCATGAGCAGAATCCAAGACTGTGGTCACCATACGCATTGCGAATCCAGACAATTCAATAAAACAGTAGAAAGTGTCATGTTTTACACACTAAAGCGGCCTTTTGGGATGCTTCTGCATGATTGGGCATCCGGTCTCGCACTCCCCAACGAAAAACGACAGGTTGTCATATTGTCACTTTAGGTTGATGTTCTGTGAGAGGGCAGTACCGCCCCAGTAGAGCCGGTTGGTTAGTACTGAAATCAGCGTGGCTATACTACCTTGAGATATAAAAGTAACATGCCTACATTAATTCAGTACCTGCCTATAGATTGTTTCAGGCTGTATAAAATTGGTAATCATAACATACGGAATACATAATGTAAGTGTAATAAATGTTGTGTATGTTCTGGTAATATTAGTCTTAGTTCTTTCGCACGATGCATTGACTGTTAAATGTTTCAACTCGCCTTTGGTATGAGAAGATCCTACAGAGTTTACGGAGTTTTTTTACACTGCACAGTTTGCCGATTCAACCTTATGGTAAGTTTTTACATACACCTGGAGAATTACGACGCTATCAAAGAAGAAATGACTAATTATAACTTACTACTGACCGAGAGAAATTGGAAGATGCTGGTACGATCTTCTACGAGTATAGAGTATAGACTGTGGGTCCAGCAAATTTAAAAAAAAATATACGTGAAAAGCTCTATATAAAGTATTGTTATTAAAAATGATTACAAAAAAGTATAAATTTTACACAAAATACAAGAAAAGGGTGAAGGTACTTGAAAAAGTAATGTTTGATGTCACATTACAAAACATTACAAAAATTTAAACAGGCATCGTAAATAACTCTCGTGCCTTTTGGAGATATGTGAAATCAAAACGACTATCAAATTATTTTCCCTCAGCTGTACTTGCAACGTTACGTTGAGAATAGGTGTCAGACTGTGGTTTTAAAAGAGTATTCCTTTGGATCCATTCTTATACCCTTCGGTGTTTCCAGGGATCCTTCTTAGGACCTCTTTTATTTAATAATGAAATTAATAGCTATTTCCGACTTTTCAAAATGTTATGTCACGCGGATGACATGAAAATAATGAAAGAAGTAAATTCTGTCGACGATGCTATACTACGGCCAGAAGATCTATAGAGCTTTCAGACGTACTATATAAGAAAAAAGCTTGACGTTAATACTATTAAATGCCCGTAAATCTATCCCAATAATACACATTTATAAGCTCTTAGACACCACATTGGCTAGCGTGAGTACGATTAGAGATCACGTTTAACTTCAAACGTTTGTTTGAGTATTTAAAACATAGTGATTAAAACGTCTCGCCCGCTCGTCTTTAGAGTTTCAGCAGACTTCCAAACCAAAACTATAAAAATTCTGTACTGTTCCTCCGTTCACAGTCACTTGACGGAGTCGGAGTTCGCATCTCGTGTCTGGAATCTGAACTACAACAATCTATAAAAATCGGTTATAGGCCATACAGAGATTTTTGAGGGACATTCAGTATCGATCACATTTCTATTTACCTGATTATTACAACAGGTGAAAAAAGCTCTGCTGGAAGAAAGAAGAACAGTAGCGAATCTATCCATACTGTCAAGAATCGCAAAAAGGTCGATAAACGTTGGTGAACTGTTGAGCAAAATAAGGTTGCGTATGCCATCTACGTTCCTACGTAAATCACACTTGCTACATACATATAAAGCGAATAACCTATACCTATATGTAGCCAAAACTATTTTAGTTTATATTATACGAGCGAATCGTATGATCGATTCGGCATGCCGGAGTGTTAACATGGACTTGTTACACACAGAATTAACCTACTCAGATAAACCCGGTGTGACTCATTTCTGCCTGAAGATCAAAAGTGAGTATCTATTTCTTGTTTGTATTTATCTTGCTCTTGTATCTAGGTGGTTTCATGAATATCTATTTCTATTTTCTTCAAGTTACTTATTATGTTATTTGTAAAAACATCTAATTGGGCTTCTTTTATCATACTAAGTTTGTCATATTAATTTAGGTGTAAATTTCCCTACGATAGTAAAATAAAATAGTGGGAACCTGATCTAAAATTACTAATATTAATAATGAGGATGGCTTATACCCGCGTCATTACTGCTGTCACACAATATCGATGTGAAAACGTAGCATATTTATGCTTATGTGTTGTTCGATAAGTGAGAGCTGCCTATGGTCTGGGTATTTGCACTTCGTCAAGAGAACTCTTTGTGAGTTCTAATTTTATTAGTGCTCCGAGTATTTGGCAAATTCTGGAAAGTGCGGGATCTAAGGAACGGTAGTTTACCATTTAGACCGCCTTGTCTGTAGGGGACTTTAATATTTCACTGGTTGGACATACGCCACTTCTTAAAAAGGACATTTTCACTATCACTTATAATCCTGTAGCCATTGGCCTAATGAAAAGTCCCCAATTATTACTCGCTGATCAAATCGTCATAGCTATTAGTAAAACTAGTAAATAGTACATTAGTTCTACTATGGTGCAAAGATGCTGCAAACACGTTCCTTTAAGAACAAGTCTGTTTAAATCATCATTTATTAAAAAAGGTATAGGCAAACGCGTTAATAGATTCTAGTTTAAGTTTGATTTTAATTCGATTAATTGATTTTACTGCATAAATATCAATGTTAATGTTAATTTTTCAGGTTCTGATGATGATTTACAATTAATTAAAAAATGAAAAAATAAATTATATGAATACCTACATACTGTTTAGCGCCACATTAACAGAGGTGTCAATCTACTCGTATGAATATAAGCAAAACAAGTTAAAGTTATTAATTGATTTATAGTGCACTAGCTCAGTATGTACAGTATAATGTACAATGTACATTTAAACAATTATAGTTATACTTATATGTATGTATGTTCATCTATTAGTATGTATATAAGTATATGTTTTATATGTGTATGTTGATATACGTGATTAAATATGTATGTGTATGGTCGTTTGGAAATAAACATTTTCTTCAAACTCAATGCACCTCAACTACTACTGTCTCTCTGAAAATTTGATCCATCCTAAGGATGCCCGAAAGAGATATCTTTTGGCAATGAGGCCGCACTTTGTACACTTCACTTCGGACATTTTATGTGTTATTTTACTTATTTAAATCTGTATTATGGTGTGCAAATAAAGAGTTTTCTATCTATCTATCTACTATGAAAAATGATATTTTAAAAAAACTAATTGGGCTAACTATTAATATCAATGATTTTCCACGAAATGCGGAGAGCTGTATCATAGTTGTTTAGTTTTCATAAAAGTATGGATTAATGTCACAGTTTTATTTTAACCCAAAAACGTTAGTGTTGACACATACTTAGTTTCACAGTCTCTTTAACAATCTAACTTTTTTGTGTAGTTATACCAAACTATTCACTTTATGAAAATCCTTTAGGTTGCCGGTATTGCCTGGAGTGTTGAAGGCGGACAATAGCCCAAAATTATTACTTGAAATGAGATGTGACACTTATTAGCTGCTTGTTCTTGCAGGCTACTCTAACTTTCTTACGAAGATTAAGTGTGCTGTGTTATAACACTTCCCTTGAAACCGAAGGTCATTCGGAGTTTAACACTAATTGTCTCTCAACTGAGAACAATTGGCCATTAAGTTATATTTTTGTTTGTGGTTATCATTTTGGATGAAAGATAACTAATGAGTAATGAATTATTTATTTTTTGACTGCCATTGTGGCGCAGTGGTAGCGAATGCGACTGCTGTACAAGAGGTCTCGGGTTCGATTCCTGAGTCGGACCAAATGTTTGTGTGATCTGCAAATATTTGTTTCGAAGTTTGGGTGTTTTCTATGTATAATATGTATGTATTTATAAATAAAAAGTATATAAGTATTAATATCAGTTATCTAGTACCCATAGTACAAGCTCTGCTTAGTTTGGGACTAGATGGCGTAGTGTGTCAAAATGTCTGAACATATTTATTATTTATTTAACATTTATTTCTCTAAGGGAAAGGATCGAGACATGTAAGCGAACACACAATTAAATTCATAATAATATTGTTAAAACAGCATTTAGCTCAATGATGGAGAAGCATCTCAATAGGTCGCCATAGTGCTGCATTGTTCCATTATCTTATTCGGGTAGACGCGAGAAAAAATCATCCCCGCTTGACGTGGAGGGTAGGTACCCAACAAAATACTTTTCGTGTTTTTATTTTAGGGCTTTGTCGACGTGGTAAATACACACATACATTCAAAGTTTCATCTTTCTAGCACTAACTGTTTGGAAGGTAAACCAAGGACGGACGGACGAGCGACGAAACTATAAAGGTTCCGAGACGTGAACTACGGAACCCTAACAACATTAAAAATAAATTATTTCTACCACTGGGTAATCCACTAGGTGCTTATTAATAAGAGACACAACATTCGTGTAGCAAGGATGTAAAACCAAAATGGAGATGAGTATTTGTTCAGTCGTTTTAACCCAAATACACATTACATCTGTTACAATATATTATTATAAAGTAAATATAATCCTTTATAATGCAAATAACCATTCTCAAATCTACACTTTTGAATTTTTTTAGGTAGAATTTATAAAAGACAATTTTAATTTTAGCTTGTGCCCGAGTAAGGCAAACCGAAGAAACAAACCATCTCCACTACTTTTGCAAGTTTCAAGTATCCAATCCAGTTTTTTATACTTTTTCCAATTCGCTTGACATATTTTTTAAGTCATCAATAAATGAGAATTAAAGCAAATACCAAACCGGTATTATAAATAAGATTTGGCACAATGTAGAAGTTCTTTTTTGTATTCCCTAAAACTAATACTAGCTTTATAACTAAATGAATAATTTCAATCTTACTTTTAGATGAGTATAAAAATACTAACGTTACTTATAGAAGAAAAAATTGTGGCTAAACTAGCCCATTAATTCGACTGCCTCTGTGGCGCAGTGGTAGCGAATGCGACTGCTGTGCAAGAGGTCTCGGGTTCGATTCCTGAGTCGGACCAAATGTTTGTATGATCTGCAAATATTTATTTCGGAGTTTGGGTGTTTTCTATGTATAATATGTAGGTATTTACAAAAAAAAGTAAGTATTAATATCAGTTATTTAGTACCCATAGTTCAAGTTCTGCTTAGTTTGGGACTAGACTAGATGAAAAAAAAGAAATATTACTTTTATCTTAACTTAGTATCGTAAAATTATTGAAAATTCCAAAATTACAAAGATTTACGGAACTATACATAATTTAAGAAAATCAGCAGTATTTTTTAAAGATAATGTAGTGAATAAATGACTGAATAAACTTCTTTAGTTCATTAGCTATTAAAAAAGATATAGATACTTGTAAGTCATTCCAGTTGATCTATAAACATTTTGAAATCAGGCACTCGTTTCGCTATTAACGCTATTCATTGCAATATTCGCTCAACGTTAAGATTCAGCACTTCAGATACAACATTAGGTATACCTTAAGATTAGGTAGCAGTGTGACAAACAAGCACACGATTGGATCACGAATACTTTTGAATGTTACAATAGCATAACTTGATACTTTCTAATGTATCGAAAATCTTCGCTAATATATACATTTCATATTACTATTACTTTGATTCGCTAAAAGTAAATATTTAAAGAATTAATTACCTGTGCTCTTCTTAGCTTATCCTCTATAGAAGCAAAAGCTATCTGTAATGCTTGGTGTTCATCTCTTAAAACTTGATTCAGTCCTTGCAATTCAGCCATATTTGTTTCATACATTTGGATTTCTGCTCTAAGGGATGCTATTACTGCTGTGTGTTCTGAAATTCTAAAGAGAAATATATATTATATAGATATTAATAAAGGCGTTGATGTCTGTGACATTAAATTACAAAAGACTTTTTGTTTGCCAAAATATAAGCTTTTTTTCAAAAAAGAAACTCCTCCCGTTTTTTAAATATACATCGTGTGTCGCGGGAGACTTTACAAACATATATGAAACGAACACAAAAAAACACCCAGACTCAGAATAACCATTTGTGGATCACGCAAAGTGTTGTCCCGTGTAGGATTTGGATCCACAATACTTGGCGCAATAGAAATTGGCATGGTGTCTGCTTAAACCATTTAGACAACCATGCAATCAAAGTCAAGTTAAATTATAATTAAAGACTTTTTATGTTAATAATTATGTCCCTCTCTAATCAAATACTTAGTTGTATACAGATAAACAAAAATTAAAATGTTGACCAAATGCAATCTGGTATTTATTAAATCATTATTTTATCCAAGATAAAAGTAATATACATGTGTAGAAGAACAACACAGTCGTTAGTTAAACCACTGAGAACACACATCACCGACTCATCTCATTTAAAAAATAATAAGCCGCAGAACATGAATTACTTAAAATAAATTAAAGTTAAAAAATTGGTGGTCACCAAACATGTTATGTGGATGAGACTGAATATTATTATAATATTTTATTGGCCACCCAAACCTGTCTTGCTCAACTTCAATCTTATTAATTAATATTCACCCACCCAGTAATAACTGACATACATTCCATTGAATGTATTTGCTATTATATTTTTATTACATTAGATGTTTGTAAATTAAATATCTATAAAGCAATACATTTTATTACTTATAAATGACTATCTTACAATTTTAATATGAAATTGATTGATTTTTCATCAATTTTAAATTATGTGTTTCTAAAGGTATAATCATAATTATTCCTGTTATCTGTATAGTTTTGATTTAAAATGATCTGCTTTTAAGTGTTTTATTTGTATAAATGTTTACTCTTGATTTTGTATTAATCTTTAATTAATGTACTTCAGAATTCGCATATTGTTCGAGTATTACTATTTTAAACTATATATTGTAAGCTGTGAAGGAAAGTATTACACAAGTAAATAAATGACTTTTGAAACAATTATTATCATATTCCTAAACATTTTTTGTGTAAATGATAGAGTGTGTAAATCTATACTTACACAATATCTTTTGTTTGCAATTGTTTTTCTAAATCATGAACTTTTTCATTTAAACTCATTATTTGTTGAGCATTCTCTCCTCTACGTCTGTGTAAAGAAGTTAGCTCTTCTTGTTGTAAAAGGATTTTTTGTTCCATCGCCTGTATTTTTTCATTGCTAGCAGCTCCTGTAAATTAGGAAAGTATTTTGCTATAGTAATACAAAAAATATCAGACATAATTTTATCAAATGGGGCCATTTCAACTGAAGTTATACTAGTCTCAAAGAAAACTAGTGAAAAGCAATTGTTTCATAGCTTTCCACAAGGTAGTAAGGTTATCTGAGATTCAAACATACTCCCTTGATAACAAAGGGGTGTAAGGCGATATCCCCTTGATGACTGGATGATACTTGTGATTGTTAGTTGCAAGGGTTTATGTTCTGTGGTAATCACTTTCTATAAAGCGACCTGTGTGCTTGCTTTGGTAAATGCAAGTTGGCAAGTTGCTAAAGAAATAGTTTATTTATATGGGGTAGGATATAAATGGACTATTTCATTGGCAACAATATAAAAATGACATAACAAAGTTAATTCAATTGGAGATTTGTGTATATGTGTAGTTTATGACAGGATTAATGCCTGAAGTCGTTCTTTTCTGAAAATATAACTGTTTTCTGATAGAACATAGCAGAAAGATAGAATAAACTTAAGATATACAAAAGATATAAGATATAAAAAAGAGTAAAGTTAATACCTTGAAAGGAGAATTAGCATACAATTGATAATTCTGAGGGGCCTGTAGTTCTAGATGTTAGTGATCCAAATCAGAGGTTGTGGGTTCAATTCCTATCCAGGGCATATTTTTGTGCGATGAACAAGATATTTTATTCTGTGTCTGAGTGTAATTTATCTGTAGTAAGTATTTTATTTAGTTTGAAATATATAAGTATGTTTATCAGTAGTGTGGTTACTATAGTACAGGCTTTGCCTCATTTAGGACCAGGCAGTGGTGTGTGAGATGTGTTGGTTATTATGTTTTTTTTTATAAAAAGATTATTTCATTTAACTAAATAGACCAAAACAATGGAGTAATTAGTAAGGTGACATCACCATACTAATTACTAAGTTGTTTAAGACTATTGACCAGACTCATTAGAAGCTCAGAAGTCACTTGTAGGTCTTTTCGTTGATAGTGGGACACGGGTAATGTAGTAACACAATTCTGAGCAAGCGATTGGAACCTCCGTCAACTAAACTTCGATTTTGTTTGCTTTGATTTGTTGTACTAAGTATACTACGTGTAAACTTACCCCCACTACACCAAAGTCTGGCCAAGATATGTGCCGGTGCCCATACAAATATATATAACTAATTTAAACTGTATATTGAAATGCTCACCTGTACTAGATAAAACAACATCTGTCCCAGAGAATCTTATCCTTTCATTGAGCAATGTTAATTGGAGATTTTCAGTTTTTAAAGTATTAACATTGTCAAATAATCTGCTTTCTGAAAATAATAATATTATTTTTTAATAGTATATAATAAATACACCTCAATTTTTTTGTCCTTGGACAAAGTTGGGTAGTCTTAAATTAGGTCTAGTACATCTTATTATTAAAAACTTAAACACATTAATGTAAACTTGACTGCCTCCGTGGCGCAGTGGTAGCATACGCGACTGCTGTCCATGAGGTCTCGGGTACAAATCCTGGGTTGGACCAAATGTTTGTATGATCTGCAAATATTTGTTTCGGAGTTTGGGTGTTTTCTGTGTATAATATGTATGTATTTACAAAAAAAAGCTTTTTATGTATTCATATCAGTTGTCTAGTACCCATAATACAAGCTCTGCTTAGTTTGGGACTAGATGGAGTTGTGTGTTAGATGTCCGAAATATTTATTCATTATTTATTAAAAACTTTAATACAAAATTTAATAGTAGTACTATTCAAATTAAAGTAACAAAGAAGTTATATTACTTAAGAGTTTCATAATCACTGCAACATAATAAGTTTAATATAAAATTGGAATATATTTAGCTCTGATTGTGTTACAGAGTTAACCCAGTTTTTAAAGGCACATGTTATAATTTTACATTTTCAAAAGTATATTTGAGATTCCATCACACTGATTGGTATACCAATATGAAATTATATGAATATTCAAATAAGAGCAAACATACAAATACAATTAGTGTTTTTAAAATTCCAGAGAATATGAAATGGTGTTATTTGCTGACTAATTTGAAGCTATCTCAATATCAATAAGTAAATAGTTGAATATTGTTTAAATTAGTTAATGCAAATACAAAACTTTAAACAACTGTGGTAAATTTTGTAAGATATCTAAAAGAAAATATGAAATGTATTTCAAACTGTGTCATGCAATGTGTCTTTGCTGCAAAGCAGTTATTAAAAAACTTTAAATAAGTTTCATAGACATTGTAAGAAAATTCAATAGCTATGATAACAAGTGCGATGGATCACAAGCTATCAATGTAGAGAACAATATTTTATTAGCTTAGTAATAAATCTCCTCTATTTAATATTTATCTAAAATGTCAACACAAAGAAGTCCATAGGTTAAGTCACTTACGAAAAGAAATTATATCCTGAAACGAAACTGTTTCTATTTTATTCCGGGCCTGTAGTTGGCCTACAATGTTGCTCCTCCACTCACCACCTTCCATTGTTACTGCACAATTAATGTTCTAGTGTAAAATAACAATTACAATAACTTTTGATCAAAACAAACAGATGTCATGTTCAGTACAGCGCATTTGATGCTAACAAAGGGAGAAACCAAATCATAGTTTTGGAGCCACCAGTTCCACAGTCCACCAACTAAATTATCTTTTTAATAATAGGAGTACAATAGAAAAATCAAGGATTTCTCTCAATTTCTAAGCACTAACAAATGACAGTACCTATATTCTCTACTGACAGTACAAATGACAATGACAGTTAACCCAAACAATTTCACTGACACTGTCACTGACCAGACAATTGTAACTTCTGTCCGTTGACATTGGCAGAATTGTCAGCATCGCAACAGATTGCCATATCCAAAACAAACAAACACAATAAACTTAGTAGTAATTTTATTTTTATGCTTTAAACACCTGATGTTAGATATCGATGCGAAATTATTTATACCGGTATTTTTTTAAATCAATTGAGTTTTTTTTCTATAAGCGAAAGAATTAAAAATTGTTAAGAGAACATTATCGCCTTCCAGCAGGAAATGAAATGCATATCAGATATGTGTGAAAATTATTCTTTTTTGTTCTTAAATTAAAAAAGATGATTGTTACAATATAGAATACGAAGGTATTTAAATCATAATAAGCAGCAAAACCAAAATGATCATAGACTATTTTCATTTCTTGTCTGTAGTTTTTGAAAAAAGTTAAGGTTTTATTAAAGAGTCTCCATAGTTACCTTAAGTAACATTGAATAAGCTCATGAATAAGAAAGATGACATAATGGGAGTGTTAGTGTATATTTCAGAGGATCTGAATAATAAACACTGGTTTTATCAGGTTTTAGCACAAATTACATTCGCTATTCACGACACCATGTTCAGAGCATTAATGATAAACGATAGTCAGATTTCATCATCATCATCATCATCATCAGCCTATCGCAGTCCACTATTGGACATAGGCCTTTCCAACTTCACGCCACTAGTCAGATTTATACCTACGTAATCTTTTACAATTTTAAAAATAGAAAACTATCCGTTTTGGCGGGTATGACCATCGACCAGGAGAAGCCTATTTTCACTACTTTAACAATATTTTCTTTTAGACGTCTATTAAGTCCTACAATTTCTTCATCTACATCAATACAAACAAAAATTCGAGTGTCTGTTTACAATATTAAAATAGTTTACGAAATATAAATTAGATATGTATACATGGTACTTAAACCAAAATAGCATTTTTTTTTCAATTTTTGTGTTGGTCTGTTAGTTGGTTCCAGTTAATTTCTGGAATGTTAGAAGAAGTCGGTAACTTAAGCTACTTTTTTTAGATTAAATTCAACCCGTAGCGTTACCTGCGGTAGATGTTAAATCGCGGATTAGACCGGGGGTTCAACTAGTTTAGAATAAAGTTTGTAACCGACTAGGTAACTCCCAAATTGACGCCTGACATAAACAGTACTGCAATGAGGATCAGGACAGAGGATATTGTTGTTGGTCCATTAGATTGTTGTAAGAACTTACGAGTAGAGCTCTTATATTGTTAGTTCTTAATTTTTAGCATACAATTGTGTAGTGAGCTAACTGCTAGATATCCAGTTTTAATTCAGTTACTGTGTTTATGTAGAACTTCCCTACACCAGGATGCAGTAATGATATCAAATAATAGATCTATAAAGAGTGAGAAAAACTAGTCACAAATTAATTTGGCCCATATTACTACTAAAATTTAAAAAAAAGTGTTTCAGCCTTCTTATTCTAGTTTTTGCAGCGTAAGTTTGTATAGTATACCTACTCCACTAAGTGTTATATCAGGCCGAGTATACCACTATATTTCATATAGGTAAGTACGCTATTCGAGTTACTTCTTGACAGGTCTGATTGCGTTTTATAAATAAATACCTTTGTACGATGTTTTGGTTTTTTTTATTTTTATTAAAAAAGATACCAAGTTTTTTTTAACTTTACTCAAACACCATATTTAGGCATGTTATTGTTTCGTTCTATTACAAATTATTTCATTTTAATAAATTGAGTCAAATTGTAAAATTTCTGTTAATTTTGTGAAACAGACTAGGCCATTACCTCGATTTCTAATTAATTCTTTCTTTATTCGATTACCTAAATTGAGGGACCATTATCATCATTTTGTTATTTTAAAACTAATTATAGTCAAGAAAGTGGTATAAGTCTGGTTACTGTGTATTAATTTTATTTAAACAGTTATATCGACAAAAAAACATTCTCAATAAAATTGTTTGCAAAGTAAATACCTATAAGAAGGTTAGAAATAATATATAGTTATAGACTTACACGATCATCGTTATCATCCACCGTCAAGGATCTCATTCATCTGGACTTCGACTGTTACTATTCAATTAAGGATTGGAAATTCAATTATAAGTTTTGAGAGTGAGAGCTGAGAGCTCAAGGTACGCGATCAGGCGTCCAAATTAATTCGTTCTTTGAGATATGATTATCTATGTACAGTTAAGACCGTAGGGATTATAGGAGCATCGTAAAACTGTGTTTAAAGCTTGAAATAAATCTCACAACATGGACCTCAAAAGATTTACTTCAATGTTTTGAAACGATGTGCATTGTATGCAACAAAAAATGGCAAGGTGTTTCTTGTAAATAGAAATACATAAATGCGACATGACGAATGTTGACTAGGGTTTACCTGTTTGATGAATGCAATTGTTTAAATTGTAGCTTCCACGGAAAGTTCTTACAGATATAGATATAGAGTAATTTACATCAATAGATGTGAAATGTGTGTGTGATGTGAAATGTGCAGAAAAAGTTGCTACTTCATTAACCATAATAATGGTTAATGAAGTAGCAACTTTTTCTGCACATTTTCTGGGTCTGGATAGCTTATTGACTGCTTCGGCAGCACAGTGGTAGCGTATGCGACTGCTATCCAAGAGGTCTCAGGTTCGATACCTGAGTTGGACCAAATGTTTGTATGATTTGCAAATATTTGTTTCGGAGTTTGGGTGTTTTCTATGTTTTTTGTAAATACATACATCTTAAATGTATGTATTTACAAAAAACTATATAAGTATTAATATCAGTTGTATAGTACCAACAGTACAAGCGTTGCTTATTTTGGGACTAGATGGCGTTGTGTATTAAAATGTCTGAAATATTTATTCATTTATTATTATACTGCTTACTATTAAAATTGAATGTATCAATTCAAAATTATGTATCGGTTAAGTAAGGTTTTGTCAATAAATATTTTAATATCCAAAATCAATTGAAAGTTTCGTATTACACAATCTTAAATCATAAGGAATTATAGCTTTGTTTTATAATATATAACACTTATCTACTCCCAAATTATACGTAGCAATATAGGTAAATACTCGTATGTAATGCTAACAAAATCTTAGAAAATTAGGCTTGGTAATATAATCACTACCTTTGCAATTAAGGATTACATCTGAATGTGGTAAGGATGAGAGTGAAAACTTGGTATATGAAGAAACTGTCCTTAAGAAGATTAAATTTAAAAAAATCTCAAGAAGAAAAATCATAATGCTGTATGAAACTTCGGTTTTTAAAGCCAGAATAGAAGAAGAGTGAAACGAGAAGAGTCGAAAAACAAATTCAAACTATTAATAAAAAATTGAACCCATTATTCAGAGGTGAATCTATATAAACTCTAAATGTATGAGCAGAAACTTCTTATAAAAGTTATATATTCTTTTATTAAATCAATAAATCTCGTAACGTACAAGAGATTCAGCGGAGTTAAGTATCTAGTGCATGTGTAAATAAATCGATTATAAAGTTTGAGAATCACCGCCCGGCTGTTGTGGAGCGCAATATATTCGGCTTAATAGTGTAATTTTGCAAGCTCTTGCAATATCTTGCGGTGAACTCAAGCAACCCTCTGCCGACCTCTGACAGACACCAGATTGCAAGCAACACTATGTCGTTAGCAGATGAAAATAATACTTCATAGTGCTACGCAGTTGTTTAGGAAACAGTAGTATTTATCAATGTGTGTAGTTTTGATATTATAGACCAACTATTTTATATTGTATTTAATATGTTTTAGCTTCAGACTGAGAACATTGTGAACTGAGAAAAAGCTTTTTGTGAATTTTACATATCGACACCTATTTGGCAGCGTGTTATCTAAAGATATAAAGTGAGGCGTGGTGCAATAAAAGATCGCGAGGTTCAAACCATACATTATTTATAAAGGGCTCTATCGACAGCAGCTCGGAAATTGATATAGAAATAAGACGTGCAATGAAGTTCTTTAGTCCAATCAAATAAAAAGACTCAAAGTAAAATTGAAAAAGAACTAACAGTCACTACTGAATTATTCAATATTAAAAAACATATTAAAAAGCTGTCAAATATTTTCATTTTCTAGATTAATAAAACTATTTACCATTTTTTCGCTATCTAATGCTTTATAGTTTTTTATCTTTCCCTTAAGAGCCCCGGACTACCACAAATAGTAGACTGACATGGGCTAAGCCTCAAGTTAGTTATTTGAATAATGGTCCTTTTGACCACAATACTTTGATTGAAATTTTGTACATTAGACTCTTAGCGCGATACAATCTCAATAAAGAAGAACACGCTTTATTAAGAGAGAGCCTCAGTCTAAATAATTAAATAAACTTATTTTAATGTAAACTACAAGCTTATAATAGGAAGGATAGTTAGTATTATATATTTAAATAAGCAGGCACAGGTAACCATCCAATCAAGAAACCAGGACCGTTATTTACTATCAATTTACTCCTAGTGTTTCTTTCTTTACTTCTCACTATGCCCGACAAGGTCTTAATACTTAAGAAGTTTTCTTGTAACAGAAACACTGACCCTATATCTTGACATGCTAATATTAACGCTATAATCTTCCATGTCTTTTTGTTACTATCGACGTTCCAACTATACGAGAACGAAATAGTTTTTTCGGACAAATATTTTTCGGACATCTTAACACACAAAGCCGTCTAGTCCCAAACTAAGCAGAGCTTGTATTAAGGGTACTAGACAACTGATATGAATGCATAAATCCTTTTTTTAAATACATACACACTATACATAGAAAACTCCCAAACTCCGTCCCAAACAAACATTTGTCCCGACCCAGGATTCGAACCCGACACCTCATGGACAGCAGTAGCTACGCTACCACTGCGCCACCGAGGCAGTTTATAACGAGACGATGAAGAGATACTATTAGGCCATTGGTGACTGATACAAATTACGAAACGTCATTTTTTCCAAGCACACATGTTTATAACAGCCGCTTCTGATAAGTAAGCTGAAAAGCTCCAACGATATGAATAGATAAATTATGGTTATGAGCCATTTGGGGTCGAGAGGTTAGCATTATGGAGTTCAAATAGTCAGTCTATATATAAAGAATAAAATACAAGTAGTAGAGCCCCGATGATTTCAGCAGGAACGGACCGGCTCGTCCAGGGCGGTATGACCCTTGCACAGAAGATCAACGTAAAATTACAGTGTTCGTGCTGTTGTGTTTCGTTGGTAAGAACGGGGGCCCAATGATGCAAAAGTATCACTAGGCCGCCATAATGCGGGTTACCACGCTGCATTGTTGCATTGTCTGCATTCGCCACGGGCATGGTGACCACCACTTTTGAATTCTGCTTTTGCTTTCAATCAAGCAGAGTAGAATCAATTTAGTAAGGCCGTAATAAAAACAACTAAGGACCAGGGGCGACTAAGAGACTTATCGTGACCATAACGGGGACCCTTTTCTAGCACAGAGTATTAGCTTTTAACGCTACTAGTAGGCGATGATGCAGAGGAGTTTCCATGTGTCGGAATGTCCAGAGTTCAAATCTTAAAATCCATCAAATTTAAGTGTAGCATAACAATATACGATCTAAATTAAGGTATAAACATTAAAAATTAAAGCCGGATTTTTATTAACATTTTATTGATTTGACTTCAGGGTTTAATGGATCTTCTACGACGATTAGAGCTACCTGTAAAAAATATTAATGAGATTTTTTTAAAATATTTTTAATGATACTTGACCTTGTAACTAGGCGCAGATGACGTTAATGCTCAATGAAAATGACCACCAATTGAAAAATATTACTTATATTTGATATTAGGACGTTCTCGGAGTTTTCAATAATCTGCTGTAGTTCTTGTTGTATTAGAGCAAAGACACCATCTTTGTTGATAAGTTATGCCCAATAAATCATAATATCGACCCAACAAACTCAGTCTAAGAAGATACACACTAATCTATTTGTTTGATATACACTGTTTACGTTCATTCATACTGCTTCGTGGGTTGAATTCCCACTTGTAGAAATATTTGTATAATGAGCACAATTATTATCTTGTTCTGGATATTATTTATCTACGATGTATATGTTTCGGCATATTTTGTGTTTGAAATAGATGTTCAGCTCGAGATTATAATTCGGATTAATACCAAACTTTCGCCCTGATTTTTTCGAGAAAGGAGTGTATATTGGTTCTCGTAGAATTTATAAAAATAGTATCTCGTCAACTAAATATGGACGATGTGTGTATGGCTTCTATTGTTGTTGTATTATGTGTGTATATATATAAACGTTCAGTTTAAAAATAAAAATGAAATGGAAAAATAGAGAAAAAACCACTCTCTTAAATTAGAATTAACGTATACAAAAATTTTTTTAAACATTTTTGTGTCTGTCTATTTGTTCCGGGTAATCTTTGGAACGCTTGAAGGGCTGATTTACACTGACAGATAGCTGATGATATAAGGAGTAACTAAAGCAACTTTTTTTACACTGGTTTCACCTCGCCGCGTTGCCCGCTGTATGTATGTAATAAACGCGGGTAACATCAGGGGGTTCAGCTTAATAAGTACGTTTTATATCCTGTCTTATTTATGAGAATGATATTGTTATATGGCCGCATAGTTATTTACTCCTCCAAAAGTAGAGATGAAAAATATGAACCAATTTTTTATTACATGAATCAATCAAGTCATCAATGAACTGAAACTGTGAATAAAATTGTTAACTTTAACTCACATCTACGAAAATTAAAAGATTTTATAAATTTTACTAACCATCGCTCTCGTTGTCAAATGTTTGAGAATCCTTAGCATTCCCTCCACGAGTTTCTGCAAAAATGTGTGTTCAAGTTGCTATACTAGTCTAAACATTGAAAATATAAAGAAATAAGTCCTTCTGATAGAAGAAGAACAATTATGACAAAATATTCAATTGACTTAAATTATGAACGGCAGAAAAAGATAGAATAAAAAATCGTTGTTCTTAGATTATAATAATTATTTAATTAATGGGCTTCCGGTATCCTCACTCACTCGGTGAAATACAACGCAAGCGCTGTTTCACACCGGCTTTCTGTGAAGCCGTGGTATCTCTCCGGTCGAGCTACCCCATATGTATGTATTTATTTAGGTATTTTTTATAGTTTGGTACGGCAAACAAGCAGACGGGTAACCTATGGTAAGTTCTCGTTACCACCTATGGACAACTGCAATTCAAGAGACAAAATAGTTTTGCCCTTTCCCCCCCCCCCTTAAATATAAATAGGTATAAAAAATATTGAGTAAGGTAAATATATACACAAATTTATGAAAAATTCACAAATCAATTCTGGTCTTGGCATGACAAGACTGGAATGGTGATGGTAAAGAGTGATTACGTTGGTTCGACGTCATTGTAAGCACATCATCATCAACAACCTTTAACAGTCCACTGCTGGACCTAGGACTCATTAGTAGGGAGAAGCAACATATACCTGTATAAAAAAGTTAAGATACAAACAAAACTACAGTACCTTCCGGTTCAAAGTCTTCGGCTTTTAGCCCTCTAGTACTATGCAGCTGATCTGCATCTGAAAATGAAATACATAATAAAGTATATATGAAACAATACCTTATATAAGAACCTGTTATACTCGTAGAAGCGGAATAAAATAACATCAAAGGAAAGTAAAATAATAAATTCTTATATACTCTAAAAAATCTATTTGTTTGATTTCGCTTGACGTACATAAATATTTGGGTATACCATTTCTGTTAAAGCTGGGGTAGGAAAGATAGCGTTGTATTTTTTTTGCCATTGGCATTAAATAACTTTTTTTATTTTTCAATTATTTTGTTGTTTTATTGCTTCTGACTTTTACTAAATTAATTAAATTGATGTTAAGACATACATTTTGAAGCCGATAACTCTCTGCGATAACTCATTTGTTAACTTTAGTCGCACGTAATTAAAACTCGTTTTATATTTATTTTTATAATTAATAGATAACTTACCATACACTTCGTCACTGTTATCTGAGAGATCAGCTTTTTCATGTTTTTCTTTACTCATTTCTTTTTTATCTGAGCCAGCGTCGCTGTCACTATCGCTCGTCTCCGCCCTTTCCTTCGATTTTCTGTCTTGATCTACTTCGGCATTCTTATCATCTGCTCTCAGAAGGGATAAATAATAAAACATTGAACAATTAATAAAAAGCATTTATTATGGAATAGTGGGCAAACAAGTCGCCTGATGTTAAGCGATTATCGCTGCCCATGGTCACCTGCAACACCGCGTCACAAGTGCGTTACCAGCCTTTGGGGGGTGGGGAGGGTGATAGGGAAGGGATAAGAGGAGGATTACAGGTATAAGCCTCCGATATTCTCACTCACTCGATGAAACACAGCGCAGACGGTGTTTCACACCGGTTTTCTGTGAGTATGTTGTATCACTCCGGTCGAGCTGGCCCATGCATGCAGAGTCTTTTTTTAAAGTTTAGGTGTAATACACACTAGGTAAGTATATATAGTATTTGCAAAATAGCCTCAACGACCGATCACCACGTGGACTAAGTCATAGGCATAGCCTTATATATGTATAATATTATCTTAAAATGTATTCTGCCTGACGTACTAACATTGATACTTAGAACCTACACAACGGTTTATAAAACGGTTATGAGCACTTACCCCAATTTCGTCTTGTTTCACTTAACACCGCCATCAGTATCAGAATCTGAAAAGAATAAAGAAATAGACGTGGACTATATTATATATAATGTGAAAATAGTTCGTAGTGCTGTTCGAATTCAGTTCCCCATCAGGGCTGCGGGGTTCCGATGCCAGTCGCTTCGTGGTAAAGTTGATGTTCAGGTAAAACATGTAAAACTAGTAGGCGACACCAAATAATATCACGAATAATAAAGGTTAAAAAGACGATGATGAGGAATTTTGATTAAGAAAAAAATTTGAAAGTACTCTTACAAATTAAAAAAAATGTGATGGAATTTATAATTAAAATTTGTAATAAATTTTGTTCTCCTTTTCTTGGACTTGTCGAAAACGAACAGTCCACATAGCAAGTTCTAAAATTTGTTGACATTACTTTAGCAAGAGAATACAAAATAAGCATGATAACAAGGGATACTAAGAAGAGTGACGGTAGAAAAAACAAATGGAAAAAATAGAGCAGACAACAAGAGGTAGCCTCTATATTTTATCGTATGCTTTTTTCTAATTACAAGAGTGTGGTTGAAGACTATTTCATTAATTTGACTCTATCCTAAATAGGAAATTTATTTCTTACCGTAAAAATAAGCCATATTCTTGGACTAGTTTTTCCTAGCAGCATGATTGAGTTCAAAGACATTTCTTATTCAATTGTGTTTTATTATTGGTTAGCAATCAACACACATAAAGTTCCGCTATGGTTTTAATTTGTGTGTGTAAAAACAAAATTATTACTTCGCTCGCGATGTTACGGGGGGTAAACATTATGGCTATTAATTATATCACTCACGCATTTGGGAGCTAAAATATTTTTTGGGATATACAGGTATTTTAGGTAGGTTGTAATAGACATTTTTTTATGGAATCGTGGTGAATCGTGTAGACATATCGCCGGATGGTAAGCGATTACCGCGGCCCATGGACATCTGTAACAACAGAGGTATCACAAGTACGTTACCGGCCTTAGGGAGATGGATGAGGGGTTGGGTGTATGACCTCACTCCGTGAAACACAGTGCAAGCACCGGTTTTCTATATTATATAAGTACATTAACAAAATCACGACTTTAAATCATTTCTGTAAACAGTAATTTTAAATTAAGTAAATAAAGAATTGTAGGTATGAAAAGTAAATCAGAGTAAACAATGAATTTACTTTCATGGGTTTATGTTGTCAATAGTTTGATTTCGTTTATCTTATTCTGAAGCTAGTCTCAGAACCATATTATAGTTTTATGCCTTACAGAACGCCTTTATTTAAACGCTTACACAATACACTTACACAATAATTATATACTTGATATGAAAAAAAGGTATGTGAAGCTGTTTGGTTGGTCATCAGAAAAGCTCTGGTTGCTTATAATTTCTAAATATTTTCATTGCACACTATGTACGTAAAAAAATTGTATCCACATTTTAGAATGAAACTCATTGTGTGGATCAAAAATTAATTAAGTAAAACCTTGATATACTTTGATCAACTATAGGTATATATTTTTAAAACGTATGCATTCACGAAAATTAAGTTCTAACGAAAAAAATTACATGTAAAATCAAGCGGGATCTTAAGCTATTAACAGTCACCGGGGCTTGTGCTAAATCACATCCATTTATAACATAATATGAGCAGAGATAATGTGTGCCCCAGGAGAGACAAATTGACCAAGTTTTTCCGTTGAACAATTTCTAAATATGAGATGGTTAGAATTGAGAATTTACACGTGAGTAATTTAATATTCAGTTAATTCACTCTCTATTTCTAATAAGTCCCCTTTTTATTTCAGCATAATTTTTCAATATTTGACAATGTACTCAGAGTAAAATACCTCAGATTAAAAATAATAAATCGGTAAAATTTGCCAAGTATCTTTTTTTTTAACTTCAACTTTTATCTTCTCTGCCATACTCAACCAAAAAGAATGAACGTTCAATATATATAAACTTAGCGGAATAAATTATATTTTTGATTTCATTATTTTATACATTTTAAACAGACCATCACAAACTTAAAAGAGCTATATTTGGGCACAAACTGGCGGCTTGACCGGTATTGGTGGTGAGTTCCTTGGAAGAGATTGTTAAGTATCTTGAGCGCGGTAACACCCTTAAGTTTTTCGATTAAAGTCCTACATGGCCACAGAAAGAAATGGCCACCTTTTGGTAAACTATAAGATGACCTGGTTACTGCAAAGATTTGAACTTTTTTTTTTTTGCATAATGTATACGGAATGGACTCTTTGAATGAATGCATAGGACACGCTACAGATATAGTGCAACATTAGTTTAAAGATTTTGAAAAGTAAAATAGCGGGGAAAGTGAAGTTTTAAAATGACAAGTATAAAATAATATAAATCAATAGTTTATATTAGTAAAACATTGACATCAAAAACAACTGTGGCTACTAAGAATTAAAGTGGGTACTTACCTATATGCTTCATCAAGATGAGACCTTTTTTATATTACTACACTAGATGTATGCTTATTCTCATTTTGACTTATCCTTTGCTTCCATATAAACTTTTATTGTTTAAAATAAATAAAGTGGTGATGATACATTTTATTTTTATAGAGTTAGTAAATATGTATCTGTATGGAGTCAAATCAAAAATTGTCTCAATAATTCGGATTTGTTAGAAATCCTCGCAAAAACCGACAGCTTAAAATTTACATGAAAAGTACGTGGCTTAACGCGGCGGCGGGCGTCGGGGACGTGTTTTTACCTAAGGCCTTAACTGCTCACTCTTTATTCAAAATTGGCTTCGAGGGTTATTGGCTAAAGAGATTATAAAATTTTGTTTGCAAGGATTGGATCCAAACCTTTCTCAATGATTGCAGGTGGGATAAAAGGTTTCGTGGCATCAAATTTACAAGAACATCTATCTGATCTTCCTCTCCTATATATATATATATAGACTTATACACTATTTTAGTAACAATTGATACGATTAATAGGTTTATAAGTCACAAAAAACTTATGACGTTGTTATTGATGCAAGTAACCAATGGGTAAATATTTTGCTGTTACTACCGATCGTGTCTCGAACTCGCGTGACGTTTTACGAATAAAACTATCGCATGTCTTCCATACCTCATAAACTTTGCGCTTATAAATGTCTTGGAAAAACTTTTTGTCTGCCAAAACTTTTCTTATGATGATGTTATATACCTACATACATATTATTATATATTTGCATAATATTTTCCATGTCTACCTACGAAGTTATTTGTTAAAAGTTTACGTGACCATATCCTAGTGTGAGTAATCACTTTACTGCTATAAATAACCAAATATAATAAATGACTGTAACGAATGTTGGTCGTACCTAGGGTAAAATGTGTTAAGTGTACATTTATATATGTTGTATGATGATTTATGTGTGCATAAATATAGGCACAATAGTGCACAACAAAACTAAAAATATTCTTAGCGACTCGCTGTTCCTTAATATTTTTAACACAATTTGGTTATTTATGAACACTGAAATCGAACTTTATTATTTGTTGAAAAGAATTCAGTGGTGGATTTGTTTGATTGCTACCTAACCGACCAAGGTAATCCACCAGTGCATTCTTAATGTTTGTTGAGACGTTATTGTTTAGGTTTTATGGAGTCTAGAAACAAGATTAGTTACACGGTTAATAAGAAGGGGGATATAAGGCAGACGTTCTTTACAAAATAAAAGACAATTATCGTCTGTATTTTCTTAGATGTTTACATTGACGCATTATCTTAAATTATGGTATGTTAATTAAGAAGAATAATAAATAATTAAGATATCATTACTAATAACCTTATAATGAATTATTTAGAAGGGATGCCAAATTAATGATATGGAACGAGTTAAATTATTCTAAGCAATTAGACACTACTGTTTGCTTATCAAATGTATTACCTTAGCTGAAAAGTTTAATAAACCTTAAAACTAACATTAAAATTTTAAGTCTATAATAAAAAATAATTTATATATCATACAAATAAGAATATTGAATAGAAGTCTAACCTATTGCATTTGATGAAGTGTAATTTGTAAATTCTGTTAATAAAATCTCAACTAATCAAAAGTTAGACTTTACTGAACTTAGGGGTAGTTCATAGAAAATAAAGTTCAAAGTCACCTTTATATTGCCAACTGTTATTGTCATTTCTAGCTAGCGTGTCGTAGTTTTATCTACCTGTTTTACTAGTATAATTTATACACGCTAGTAATCGCTAGCCGCGGAAGACGTTTATTGAAACTTTATTATGCTTAAGTGAAAAAAGTAACAGTACCAAATACTTATACAAAATACTTGTAGTAAATTTAAAGGTAACACAGCACAGTGGATAGGTTATGTAGTCAACTTGTAATATTGAACTAAAAAGAAAAAGACGACAATTAATGTAGTATGTGATCGCATAATGAACCCGAAAACATCTTTAGCACGCAGTTTTTACCCATTTCTAAGCGAAATTTCGAATACAGTAAGATAAACAAGGCCATATTTACTCCTTAAATGAATTAAACCTTAAAAAGTCAGTATCTCACTGGCTCGGCAATCTTACTTATGATGTTACGGAATTTTTACTGATCAAGCAGGATTAAATGAAGCACATAAAAATCACTCATTCCTTATACTATCATCACAACGAATTAGAGATATTCTACTATCTGTTAGCTATATCTACACAAACTCACACATTTATTCCACACACCCAGAGGACTCCAACAATCAACAACTAAAATTAAATATCGTATTCGTATTTATCATAATTAGAAGATAAGATTTATTTATAGTTTTAAACAATGTAAAATATATATAGACCAATAATGATACCTTTTTGCCTAAAAATGTAAAGGTTCATTTAAAACAGGAAAGTGCACTGGCTCCTGTAATCAGGTGTTATACCTAGCATGGGAGACAGAGACTTAAAATATTTGTATTTAATGTTTCATGTCAATTAAAATTATGATGTGAAATACGACGTTCATCGCAGCAGGTACACACACACCTTTGCGCTAATTAATTAATCTTCGTTATAAAACAATATGTTGTCATTCTCATACTAACATACATCTGAGTTGCCAGTACTGTCAGAATGAACCAATGTTATAGATTGCCACTAATGATTATTGCTCGAGTGGAGTAGAATGGGTCAGGTAAAATGGTATACGGACTGCTGTCTACTCTGACAAATTAGGAGATAAAAGTTGGTTTGGCTTAATAGCTTTTAATAGCTTGGTTAGCTATAATAAAGGACCGAGCACACACTTAACTATTTAAAAAAATGTTAAATGTACCCAACTGTCAGTATTCTGTAGGAAAAGAATCTACCTAACGTATAGAAATTCTCGTTAGCATGTAAGTTGTACAAAATATTGTACCAAAATCCTACTAATATATACGCCAAAGTTTGTAAGTTTGAATGGATGTTTGTTACTGTTTCACTTAAAAACTACTGAATGGATTTTAATGAAATTTTACAATGATATAGATTATACATCAAAGTAACACATAGGCTACAATTTATAAAGATACAATTCACGCAATACCTTAGTGCCGCGGGTAACACCGTGGGGCTCAGCCTGTAAACTATAATACAGCAGCATCTGTTGGCTGTAGGACATGTGTCGCAAAATATTAGAAAGCGGTGGAGCAGCAATCTATCTTATCTTGTTATTGGTCTAAGAACTCAGTGTAATAGAGAAATTAGATCTGTCGTTTTATTTCTTAAAAATAATATGGATACTTATATACATTACGGCATTACGACTACCATTTTTTTTTTAAAGACTACTCCCGCATTAGGAATATACCTTCCTGTGTCACGGGGATCTTTACAAACATAGATGAAACGGATACAAAGTGCACCCAGACTTAGAACAACAATTTATGGATCACACAAAGTGTTGTCCCATGTAGGATTTGAACCCACAATACTTGGCACAGTAGGAAGCGGTGTGGCGACCACTGAAACCACTAGGCCAACCGTGTAGTCATTATTACGTTATAAACAACTATTAGTACTACGGCATGAGGCGCTCATAGTTGCACTCGGTGATTAGAAAAATCACCGAGCTTACGTAATGACGGCGCGGTCAGTGCCTAGAGGGGTGACCACTGGTGGCATGTTACCATGAGCGTCTCCGTTATTCGGAGGTCACGTTAAGCATTCGGTCCCGGTTGTTATCGTTGGATAACAGTCGTGAAGCTTAGTTTAGCTTAGTAATCCAACGGCAAGATTATGTAGCCATAACGTATTCTTGCCAGTCCCAATCCGTACTTGGCTAGCGCGGGGACGTATGGTCTTAACCCTCTCCTGAGAGGACACCCGAGCCCAGCAGTGGGACATTATGACTTGTTGATTGATTGAGGACTACTATTACTTAGCTTTGGGTAAAATAAAGATTAAATTATTAAACATCCAAAGATATGTGAAAAGAATATGAATATATATATATATGTTAAAGAAAATATTCTATTTTATATTAACACAACAACAACACAAGTGTCTCATAAGTTATACTTGTTATGGGTAACACTCCCATTAGTAGTAGTAAATACAATCAATTAAACTCATTAAATCGAGAAATTCCTTATAATTATAATTAAAAAAAACTGCCATGACTTAGGGGACACCCGGATTTGAACCGGGGACCTATCGATCTGCAGTCGATTGCTCTGCCACTGAGCTATATCCCCATATACAAAATTCGTGAAATATCCTATTTCAATTAATAAATAATGAAATAATGCTAAAGAATCGTGACTTTTTATTGCAGTCACAGAAACCAAAATTTTTGTGCTCCTCACACTTTTACACATCACGTGGATATATTTGTGACGGATACACGATTTCGATAGATACGCTAACATCAGCCTCTAAAAAACTATTGTTAAACTGCTTTTTAAGAATAAGCTTATGTCCAACAGATTACTAGTTAGGTCTGTTGATGAAAATGATCATTCTAAGCTATTGTCTACATTACTTCTGTAATAGTAACAATTGTTTTTTAAATCAAGGTACAAATCTAAATTAGTAATGAATATATTCTGAGGTGTACGCCCGCGTTAGAGAAACATTTTAACTAAACTAGACAACTACAAAAAGTTAGAGCATATTTAACAAATTCCTCTTTTTCATTTAGGTATTTGGGAGGCAACAATAGACTGCACTACAAATAAATTCCAACTTATATAATATGCAAATATACTCCAACTTGCGTAACCACATTTACTAGTAAACTTATTATGAGTTCCCTTCTTAGTTCTTCGTTTAACATTCTATTTTTCACAAAAGTGCACATGCATAAGTGTATTAATTGTTACTTGTTTTGTAAAAAAGGAAGTCGGGTGCAATTTATTATAATATAATGGGTTATAAAAGAGGCATATGTGACGTCTACAGTGTGAGTTGTGGCCCATCAGGAGGTCAAACAAAGAAATAGAGAGACAAGGCAACTACTCTACTAAAAAAGGCTTGTCTTTATTCCCTTGAATCCTGATTAGTTTCGCCCTATGGCATTACCAAAGGTGACTGATTATGTGAAAATAATTTACGTCTAAAACCTAATAGCTGTAGGTATAATAACAATGTGTTAGTGCAAGGGGTTCCTCAACAAATAGGGAAATTGTATTTTGAAATCTAGCATTACTTCTTGTTTAATCGGAATATTATAAAAATATACAAAGTAAAATTTAATCTAGAAAGAGTTTAATTTTAAATTTAATTACTTAAATTTAATTGAAAAAATACTGAATCAAGGAGTCTAATTCTAGAATTTATTTTAACAAGTTTCGTCAAGTGCCGACAATCGAGATTATAAATTACATAAACTTTGTCATTGCGCCTTATAATCAATGGCTTTTCCTCGGATAGGTTTGATATCCCAAGAAAAGAAAAATAAGGTTGTAAAGCTCCTCTTTGATTGTCAAGCCTTGCATAAATAGTTGAACGAATTACCGGATTTTTGTTTATTAGTGTTTAATATCTATCTAGATAATTATTAAAAAGCTGATTAAGAGTACAAAATTTACCGTTATGGCAGTAATAACAGCACAAATTTGATTTTTAACCTTTTACGCCGCATCTGGAATATAAATTACATTACTGTTCAAATTTTTATCCAGTATTTTTAAATCGACAAAATCAGTTCGGTGGTTCTGACATTATACCGATGTCATCATTTACCGCTAACAATGCCGACGGCAAATGAAAATTAAACACGTTTTGTAACAATTAACCACACGGCAGCAAATGATCGGTCCTGTTTCAGTATTTATTTCGTATCAAGGGTTATTTACCCAAAAAAGATACCATACCCGTTTGCTTAAATTGTACCTACGTGTGGTTCTTAAATAATCTTATTCAGTTCAATGTTTTTGTGAGCATACAAATTCTATTTAGCTCCTTTTAATATTTTATATATTTAAGAACTTTATTCTGTACTAACTTTTGCCTAAGGCCCCACTCGCGTTGAAGTTATATCAGGTAAAGCATCACAGCGAAAACCGACTATATGTCGGTGCCTGCGGTGAACCTTTAACTAATATACCTTTTTGTTTCTCTACCGATTGAAATAAAAGAAACACTAAATGTTAAGTAAAGTTTAGGTACCAATAAGTTCGAGAACACCGCATCGCAATTGATTTAGCCATTTCTGAGATTAGGAAATTAACACAAAAATTCTAAAAACGTTGTTTTGAGTTTGGGCATAACACCTTTCATTAGTTTTTATTCAATTATTTGAATGTTTCAACATCAATCTCTTACAGTTTTATTAATGATAGAGATATAATTGATTAATGATACATATAGAGGTATAGATCAGAGCTTTATCAGATGTCACCAACTTTTTTAAAAAAGGGCCATTATTATTTAGACAAATGTTATACGCCGATTTAATTGCACGTACCACACATTAGTTTGATCCGTGACAGAAAATATTACTTATGTTACACAATTATGTGTTATATCGAATTTTGTTGATTAAATAACAATAAAGATCCGAATCTCATGCTTTATACAATTTAAAAGACATCGAAGAGGTTGTATATATGGGCAATAGTCATCAATTTACTGATATTAAGATATAATCATGCTTTTCTTTTGTAAATAAAAACAAAATATCAATTATAAACAAATCAACGTCTTTATTTAACGTAACTGTTGTTCTAAAAAATAGACTTTAAATTGTTCTAAATTTTATTAATATCAATTAATAAAATAATATTTCTTTACCATTAATACACATTTCATGAATATTGGAATATTTAACTTTAGTTAATCTACTATAAATTTTAAGACCCGCGTCAAGTTAGAGTTCAAATTATAATCTGTACCTTAAATTATATTTTTAAAATAATCTAACTTGCATTTCTGTAGGGGTTTACACTTTGAACGTGACTTTAATTAAAGCTCTTGCAGATTTCTTAGTTTTTAAATTGCTTGATAGCTACGTCGGTATTAATTAAAGAAATTATGCTGCACTTATTTTATGAAAAGGGGAACAGTAGGCACTAAGGAATACTATATGACATATTAAAATGATATTGACCAATTCCGGGCCACATACTGCCCAGACATACGATTGCAACCAAATCGTTGTTTGCTTGAGTTTAAATTAAAAATAGATTAGAATAAAAATTAGTTCGAGGTTTTTTTGTAAAATATTTTTATTTTATTTTCGGAATGAGTTTAGAGAACTATTATTTTATTCAATTGTCATTGGTATACTTAACTGAGTACAATACAGGTGAATAAATCAAGAATGTGCACCATTTTGTCAATGCCTCGTTGAGGTAGTAAATGTTAGGTTAAAAGCGATTTTAATTTTAAGTCATGAATAATGTAATGTAGATATGATCCACTTTTTTGCAGATCTTAATATCGCTGCAGTTTGAGCACGATACTGCCTTAACCTTTCACGTCGATATAATTTTTTTGTGCGGTAGTACCCTCGTATACCACCAAGTGGTGGTTATGTCGGACTCGAACCAGCTAAAAACCGCACACCACCTCGGGTACTAGAAGCCGGGGAACCAGGTGTACCCCCAGAAGGAAATCCCTAGAACCTCGACGTACCTCGGAGCACCCACTGATTGTAGGTGCCCCCCTCCTGTGTAGGAACCCTCGCGCACGAGCACTTTTAGGGCTCGCGCTGCCACCCCGGCCTGCTTCTGCTAGGACGGAGATCATTTAGTAATCTCCGGCGCCTGAGTCGTCTGCGGTACCTGGCCCGTTCCCGGGCCTGGAGGACAGGGAGAGTCCTAAACTTCTCCCGGTCCCTATCCGCCATTTCCTTCGCAAGCATGACTTGCTCGCAGAAAGAGACGGCTGAGTTCCACGCGCTCTCTCTTAGCAACATTGCCGCAATCATGTTCCCGAGCGAGAGAACCCACACCCTGATGGCCGCCACAAGATCACGCCTCGGCTTGTCAATGATCAATTTTTGTTGGCATAAATTTCTTGTACCTACTAATGAAAAATATGAAATAATATAGTACTTAAATTCCTGATCACTTTTTCCTAAAGAAGCACCACCGAAAGAAGTATTGAATTGAAATTATTCCAGGTTGAACATTTAGAGGTTATGTTTTGATTTTTTTTTTTTTTATATTTACGCTGCCAAAATGACTCTGCCCTGCCTGATGGAAAGCATGAGCAGAATCCAAGAGTGGTGGTCACCATCCTCAATGCGAAAAAGAACAATGCAGCATGGTGACCCACACTATGGCGGCCTGGGGGGAAGGG
>PKRV01002340.1:387287-407656 GCA_003709505.1 Hyphantria cunea
CCTGATGGAAAGCATGAGCAGAATCCAAGAGTGGTGGTCACCATCCTCAATGCGAAAAAGAACAATGCAGCATGGTGACCCACACTATGGCGGCCTGGGGGGAAGGGGGACGGTGAGGGGGATAGGGGGCGTTGGATTGGGGTATGGGCCTCCGGTATCCTCACTCACTCGATGAAACACAGCGTAAGCGCTGTTTCACACCGGTTTTCTGTGAGGCCGTGGTATCACTCCGGTCGAGCCGGCCCATTCATGCCGAAGCGTGGCTCTTCCACCGTATAAAATAACTTGTAGGTACCTAATCAAAAACTTTGTCAAATATAATCCGAAACTAGGTACATTTTAAATTACTAGATTAATAGCAATTCCTTATAGATATATCTAGACTCACAGAAAAATAAAGATTATTATTTTTCTTAGACGCTTGTTTTAATCCTTAGGCCAAAAATATTTCATATTCGGTGATTTTTTGTTTGTAATGGCTAGATTCTCAAATAATTGTATTTATTCTTAGGTATTTCCTACGTAGGTACATCAGCATTACATGTAGGTGATATAAAATCGACGATCGACAAACACGTTCATCTTCTGTAGGTCTGTATATGTGTGCTGTAGGTCAACAGATCTAATAAACCCTGCTCTTAGAATTTCTAGACCACCTTTAAGCTACTGATTATTTTTTTTGAGGATAATTACCAAAGATAGTTCGTTGCCAGAACCATCCACATCCCTTTGCAGCATGGGATCATCTTTTTATCAGATAATCAGACTGCAAGGTCTTAACAAAATAAGAAACAGTTTACAATGGCACACAAAATGGTTGTTCCCTCGAAAAATGTAAGTGTGGCCTCTCGGTTAAAAAGCAGGCTCTAGAAACCACTAAACTATAGAAGCGTGGCCGTAAACATGCCGTTTACAAAATAAAACAACAATATTTTCTTATTACGTATATTCTTGATCGTCCCTAATAACAATATCAACAACGAATCGATGCACAACAAAATCTAAAGTAAATAGGTAACAGAAAGAATCGTAGTCCATAAAACACAGCAAATAGTCTTCGTCCAGGTAGGTGATCAGAGTGCTTTGGCAAGCAGTAGTCATATAGTGAGAGGTGGAATCTCAGAGTCAAAAAACAAAAGCAGTCGGAAAGCACAAAATATCAAAAACAAGGATATAACAAGAGGTACGAACTCGTAAGCAACGTACGACATGTTATGATTTTTAAGTGTTATCATGGCTATCATAGTATCTTACCATACTCGAATTGTATTCATAAAATAATCGGGCTTAAAAAATAAATAAATAACGCGTTATTCTTTATGATAAAATAAGATTTCAGATTATTACAATATAAATCGTGTGTAACGTGTATTACTTATTTAAATGGAAAACGTTCATGTATGTAACTGGGAGAAGATTTATTATCATGTGGCAACATTCAATAGAACTATCGTTACCTCGTACTCCAATGATATGTAATTTTAATCAAATGTTTCCTCATTAAAAATTATTTTTTTGCTAGACTTACACTGATCTTAAACATACCGTAAACGTAAGAAATTATTTTATTCACATTTTTAATTATGATATTTATAGACGCTTGGGAATTCTATAAACAACTTTTTCGCCATTGTCCTTTAAAAAATAAGATAATATTGTACAAAGCCTCTGAATGCATATCGTGTTAAACGAAGTTCCATGGAGTCAGTTATTTTCAGTTAGTAGAGGTGTATATTATACCCGACTGAGTGCTGTGTATAATACATCACCTAGTGGCGCGTACAACGTAAACAAAGCAGCTCGGCCGGCGAACTGTCGCCCGGGGATGTTTATCGGGAAGTCTCGTGGTGTACGTCGACGGGAAATATACTTTAAATTTTTAAACATTCGCTTTAACGTCTTACATAAAAGTCACCAGCCTAAGGCGATGTCGTTCGGCAATCTATAAGTAAAAGCTTTAAATTTTTAAGCACAATAATGATATTGTAGTTAGAAATATAATGAATATGAATAAAAAAACAAATTTGAATTTGTTCTGTAAAAACTACTCAAAATTATTTTCAATATAGGTGTACCAACACAGTCGTCTCAGCTTCAAAAATTTATTGAAAAATGGTAAAGTTCTTTATAATATGTGTGTATAAATATGTACATACTACTGAAATGTTTTACAGCCTTTTGTATGACCCAAAAATTAGTAGACGGTATCGCGTGTGAAAAATTTTATGTCGCAACAAAAAGTTGGCAAATTATGCCCCCCGGGGTACATTATTGTTTTAGCCTATATTGTTGTGAATGCGTTGTCATGTGTCGGCGGTACGCTGCGGCGCTTGTTCAAGCGTCGCTCTATCTTTTGTTCCAAAAGCCGTGGCGTATCTAATTGCTGTGGGTAGCGCTTCTCGCGGCGAATAATTGCACTGTGCTGTTCTACTGCAGTAAAACTAAGTTCTTGTTCAAAATATTTTAAAGTTTTATACTTTGGTTTTAGATAGTATAATTGTTAGTAAATTAGGATCGTTAGTGGTTAGGGTAGTAATAGTTCTGTTGTAGTACGTAGATGATTTACGAATGCTCCTTACTGTTAGGATAACAAACTATGTATTTTACGTGTCAGAGACGTTATTTGTAAATTATTTTAAATAATCATTACGATAAAAATAAAATAAGAATACTTGTTGCTCCTTAAATAAATTAGGGAATGAAAGCCGATGATGATAATACTGATGATAAAACTGATTTAGAAAGTTGAGCTAACTAGTTTTATTTTAATTACTTGTTAAGAGATTTTACTCACTATATATTTGTAAGTTTAGCGATATCGGTAAATTTTTTTGTTTAGAAAGAACAGGAGGTGTTTATTGAGTGTCGTAAAATGTAATTAGTTTGGGCCATAATAAGTCTAATATGAAAGTATGAAAGAATGCAAATGAATTTTTCTGAGCCATATGCTAATAAGACGTTGAAATAACATTGGTTTAAATAACCTAAAGTTTTGGACTCCAAGATCAGTGCACGTTATCACACTTAAATATCCTAAAACCTGACCGCTCAAAGTCATCGTTACCTATACGTCACGGACGCTCGAAAAAACAAAACGACAGTAATTATAAGTATACGGTATCTATAATCTATATTAATTTTACAAATTCGAAAGTAATTCTGTCTGTCTGTCAGGCTTTCACGTCTTAACCACTGTATCGATTTTAATGACATTTGGCATGGATATATTTTGATTCCTGAGGAAGCTTGTTTAACATAAATAATGACTTTATGTTCTGACAGTTTGAAAAAGTATATTAAATTGCATAATATTGAACAAAGCAATATGGTTTAGCGATCAATTATCCAGTGAATTGTGGTAAAATATGCTTTAGAGGAAAAACTACTCCCAGCAATTCGTCTGAATCAGTTTTTTTTTTCAAAATAAACCACACGCTTCGAAGTGTCAAAGCTCGTTAAAAGTGTAAGGTGTAATGTCGATCCCATAACGATCTTTGTGCAGTCGCATCAGTCTATGACAAGAGTTTGAGTCTCGTAGTTCGTCGCCATTGGTTCACATTCATTTAAGATTTTATTCATTTGAAAAACATTTTCTATTCTATTTTTTTATGGGAGCTTTATAAATAAGCGACAGTCCCCAACCAGCACTTGGCCAGCGTGGGAACGTATGGCCTTAACCCTCTCCTGAGAGGATACCCGAGCCCAGCAGTGGGATATTACGGGTTGTTGATGATGAAAGTTGAAAGTTGACGGGGAAAGGGTGCTTCGGAGAGCACCTGTGTCTAATCCAGAAGGAGCCAATGCCTGAGTGCCACCACTGCGATGGCCAGATCGTGGACACAGCAATCCACACGCTGGCATAATGTCCGGCGTGGGACGAGCCGAGGCGTGATCTCGTGGCGGCCTTCCGAGGGTACACCTGGATCCCCGGCTTCTATTACCCGAGACTGTGTGCGGTTTTTAGTCGGTTCGAATCTGACGTAACCACCACTCGGCTTTAAGAAGGAGTGCTCTCTTTTCTTGAAGGTTTGAGGGGCATATCACAGTAGACAGTTAATCCTACAGTTGTGCGAGACAGAAAGTTTCTAGAAAGTTTTTGAGACTGTTAATTAATATAATATAATAAATTTATTTATTATTGTTTGTTTTATTTCTTTAATAATTGCATAGAATATAGTGGATGTCTAGGTGAAACCAATATGTCTCGAGCAGAGTCAAATGTACTATCTCGTCCAGAGCATCTAGTAATATAGTTCGTTTAAAAATCTTCTCTTTGTATTGGTCCCAATACAAATAGATTTTTTTTTTCTGAAGCACGAAGAAATTTTGTCACAACCGCAATAGAGAAATTGTAGCTAATTAATTAGTGCTCGTGTTTCCTTTGTGTGGGCGTAGCGTTTCTTCCTATTTGTCGACTAAGGGAAAAGAAAGTTAGATTAAATACGACTTATTGTCTGGCTATTGTAATACTAAAAATTGAGAACCCACTATCAGGTCCCGTACGTTTGGCGTGGAAAAATCACAGTGCTTTTTGGAAAACAATGATTTCAAAGAACTATATAAAATTTTACATAAAGGTACGTTTATACTAAGCACTTTTTAAAAAATGTAACACGTAACGTTTTGATCATATCTAATTAGAGGATAATAAGGTGACACACACACAGGCGCTCATAGCCCAGTTGCACTCGGTGATTAGAAACAATCACCGAGGGTAAGCAACGATGGCGCGGTCAGTACCTGGATGGGTCACCGCTAGTGGCATGTTACCATGAGCGTCTCCGTTATTCGGAGGTCACGTTAAGCAGTCGGTCCCGGTTGTTATCATACGATAACAGTCGTGAAGCTTAGTTGGAGACCTTCGGGCGGCTTAAAAACGTCCAACGGCAAGATTTACGTAGCCACAACGTATTCTTGCGAGTCCCCAACCCGCACTTGGCCAGCGTGGGGACGTATGGCCTTAACCCTCTCCTGAGAGGAGACCCGAGCCCAGCAGTGGGACATTATGGGTTGTTGTTGAAGGTGACACCGGTAAAAATACCGGTGTCACCTTAGTGTAGGTGTGTAGAGGAAGGGAGAGGGGGGGGATCAGTTGGAAGAGCTCTTCAGAACACTCTCCATGGTAAAGGCGATAGAGGACTGCCAAGGAAGCGATATTTCTATGCAACTGCAGAGGCTCAAGGGTCTCGGTGCCTCAAGGGTCAAACAGGTACTGTGCGGTACCATCGCAAAGGCGAGAACAGTACTCCACGCACGGGCAAACCTGGGTCTTGTAAAGAAGACACAGATGCTCGGGCAAGAAGAACCGTCTCACCTTGTTGAACACACCTAGCTTCCGCGAGGTCGCTTTAGTGACACTCTCAACGTATTCGCGTGAGTTGAGGTCTCGGCAGACATCCATGCCCAGGATAGCGAGCCTTCCTTGTAATGGCATTTGAGTGCACTGAAAAGTGGGAAGGGGAAGGAATGGAGACTTTTTGACTTTGCACAGGTGTGCGCGTTCTTAGCCAATAATATGCATAATTCATACACATTTAAAGAAATCAGCGCTGATATTAAAAAACTGATGTTTTTTCGCTTCTCTCTACGAGCCGTAACGAAAGTAATTAAAAAATTATGTAAATTAGGTATCATAAAATATATATACCTATAAAGCTATGCTAATGCCAAACATAATGTACGATATTTCACACGTATTTATGAGAAAGTTTAAACGGGTGTAATGCCTGTCATCACGTTATGTCACGTAAACGCTTCTTAATACTTAATGTTGTTGACACTATAGAATCTCATAAAACATTTAGGTATGTTGTACTTGTTTATTCAAGGTAAATTATTTCAACCAAAAATGCTTTACTTTGGCATTTAATTTCGAGCTATTTGCCTATTATATAGTACTTAAAATAAATTTCGAAAAAGCAATTTGCAATCGACCACTAGCTCAAAGGGCCAAATCTCGCGAGACACCACGGACCTCCTATTAAAATTTGAAACTTCATTTTGACGGATAAATTGCTTCTTGACTTTGACTATATTCAAGGTAAATACTGACTGTAATTTGAAACCGCGTACGCAAATAAACTTAAAGGTGGTATTCGTTCCTAGTTTGTTTAGGATTAAAAATATGTACCTAATGATCTTTCTCGACTCTAAAGTTTCTTTTCTAAGTGTTCACCATAATCTCTTATAAAGTATTGAGGTGTTCCTGAAATAATTTTAACAGCAAATATGGAAGTCTAAGATAGCAAATTAAAAGCAATATAATAGTAGCAAAATCGAAGTGAAAAAATATATTTACTTAAATATGTTATGTGTAGATAGCAAACTGAAATATTTTACATACATATACGATTTGATAATATGTTATACTTCAGGAGTTTTGTAAATGGTGTATTTAGATAGAAATCTTTCTGATAGGTGATTTACGATGAAAAAAGCGATCTAATCCAAGTTATCTTGGCTATGGACATTTGCGTCATGAAATGCGATAAATGCACAAGACTAATACCATTTGTCGCATATCGTTCATTAATATGATATCCCAATTTTGGCTACAGTTTGGTGATTTACTAAAACTATCAATACCGCTATCTATGGACCTAACTACGTTCAATGGTTTAAATTAGCTTAGCTTTTGCAGAAAGTTTGTAGTGTATAGAATTCAGTAAAATAATTGTTTAAATGTTGTTTGTTTGAGGATTCAATATTGTTGGAATCAATTATTCTGTCTTGCAGCCTTATAAGGCGGGTATTAGTTCAATTATCAAGAGTATGTATCGTAAGAATAGTTGTTTTTCATATATATATTTCATAGATATGAAAAGCAACAACTCTTACGATAACAATTCAGATTTGTAGCATGGCCGATAAATAAATTATAAATACATTTAGCAGCGCACATTTCCAACCATTTCTCTTCTTACTCGACTTGCCCATTTGCAGATCTCCAAACGGTGCCATTACTCAGCAATAAATTGGCATTTGCGCCGTCATACATAAATTACGCGAGCGTGCTGAAAACCAGTTCTCTTGTAGACACTTTTTATATAAATGTTACTTATTTAATCTTTATAATATGAGCTTAAAGTAACGAGTCACAGATATGTATGGGTATATATATATATATATATATATATATAGGTATATAGGTAGGTACGTTACAGGAAAACCTTTTTATGAGGTCAAGTAACAGCTTTCTCAGACAGAATTTATGTAGCTAATTCATTTCGTTCAGACTGATGGATTTATGTGTCCTCTTCAGGCGCGGCGTCTGCTGACATAGCGCCGACGTCGCTATACACACAATACTAAATAACAATAAAACATACTTCAACTATTTTTGTTCAGCTAGGATGGCATAAGGAATTAGTTCTTTTGCGGTTCCGTAAGCTGGCTAATTGGCAACTGTATCAGTTTTGCATAGCCACAATTCCAATATACAGTTGTCGCAAAGCTGGCTAAATCTATTATAAAGCAGCTTTACCCAATTTATACGAATTAAAGTCGTTTGCGGAATCGATTGTGGAGTAGCGAGGGCAACGTATGGCAATGTTTGGTTCGTATAATGTGACAGAATCGGTTTATGTAGTTTGCAAGTATATAAACTGGATTTACAAGAGTGTTGGCTATATAAACCTAAATCATGCTCTATTGCAGTTCGTATATAATTTTAGTTAGAATTCACATAGCTCTTAACTTACAACAAACACGCGATACTTTTGAATAATTCATACAAAGAAGGTTTAGATATTTTTTTAACTTGTGTATTTAAAACGCCATTGGAATATCATCTCTTTTGTATTTTCAGCAGAAAAACATAAAACTTTATAGTTTGATATTATATAGAGGAAGCAATTCTGTAAATAAATTAAGATAAAATTTTACGAAAATTTCAAGAGCGCAAATTACTTTACGCTGCATATAATATATGTATATTATGTATCTATACGTGGTGAATTGTTAAGAATATAGAGTGTTATCCCCCTATTCATCCCGTGGGTATCAAAAGACTCTAAGAGGTGACTAAGGGAGCAAACTATGTAGAACAACAACGCTGTAAACGGAAGAAAAACTTGATACAGAACCTATTTTTTTTCTTTTTTTTTACTTTATGGAATCCATTTACGCACTTCGCTCACCCCCCGCGGGGACAGAGGGTTCGCTTTGTGTGGGACTCCTGACTGGCTCGCCAGACTACCCACTAAACCACCACGGTGTGCCACTCTGCGCCTGACACGGGAGAGATCCGGGAACCGCTTTCATACGCCATCCGGACCCCGGCGCTGGGATGTTTTGATGTTTTATACTCTCAATTTAGGCAACGTACGGCACACGCGTAACGTCGCCCCCTCGCGGGTGGCCTATGAAGCGGATGGGGGGGAAAACCCGTCCCGCCCATACAGAACGATTAGCCCATACAGAAAGTAAGTGTGATTAGTCAGGCCGTCAAACTAGCAGTAGTAATAAAGAGTTATCAATCACTGTCACGTAATCCTATTGGCGACTGCGGAACAGTGATTGACATTTATACAGTCTAGACGATCCTATCCCACTTTTAGAATGTTGTTGGCGCTGCCATGAACCCTATGCAACAAGGAGCCGCACTTCTTACGCATTGTAGCGTAAAAACAATCTACATAGTACTGTGCGAACATACCTGACGCACTTTAGAATTGTGGCAGACCGATCAACACCCTAAACGCGTTATTATATTGGACTCATATCATAGCGTAGGAGTATATGCAGCCCACGTTTATAAAAAGATGTGCAGAATTAATGAAAAAATGTCGTTTTTATTTCTGAAGAACAACGTGCAAAACGGTGTGGAGCTACCGTTTTCGCTCTCACAGTCAGCGCTCACCGTTTCTGTTCTACGTCTACCACTATAAACCAAAGTCAAATATGTTAAGCTATTTAGCATACTTATATAGCATAGGTGAGAAGTAAATTATTATTACTGGTGCATATGCATTTATTTATGACTTGATGAGGATAATAAAAGTACTGGTGTTATAACTAATAGTAAACAATAATAAAATCAGCCAATTAAGCAGTAATGTACCAGCTCTACAGTGTATATGTTATGGAACAACGCGGCGGCGCGGCACTGTGCGGTTAGATATTTCGGATACGGAATTAATTACGGTTTGTTTTCATTAAGTACTTTTGCAAGTTGTAAAAACCAGCAACGTCAACAACAAACAAAAAATATTTCCTGTACATATTTTTAGTAAAAAGTTTGTTCAATATACTATTATGGTTGAAAAGGCAGACTCGTATTTGATTTTCGTTTTTCTACTTTTTATATTCAAACATATACCGTAGGTTTCGTAGTTTACGTCTTGAAACCCTTACAGTTCCATCATGTCTGGTCGTCTGTCAGTTCGTCTGTCCGTCCTTGGCTTACCTAGAAAGATAAAACTTTACATGGCTATGTGTATTTACCACTTCGATAAAGTGTTTTCGCGTCTACTTCATAGTATGGGGTGTCATTAGATAGGTCTTTTAAAAACATTTAAATGTTTCTTAGACGGAACCCTGTTCTAAGCGCGGCCTGACTTGACTTCGCCGGTTTTTTATTTTGCATAGTTTTACTGTAATCTTCTTATATTTTTATCCTATATACAATTTAAAGAAGGCACAAAGATTTTTAAAATTGATTTTATAAAATATCTATAAGTATTCATATATTATCCAAATAAACCTATTCGAATTTCAAACAGGATCGTCAACCTGTTATTCTGCTCCGCTGAATATAATTGACTTATTTATCGCAATGGTATGTAGTAAATACTTTGTTACAAAAATTGGTGAAGGAATAAACTCATTACATTGATTTTTGAAAAAATATTAGCAAAGACATGACTTCATGACTATATTTATGTATACTGCGGTATTTTTAAAGATATATAATAAGTATACTTTTAAATTCACCATAAACACATGGTATGTATTTTCCACTTGAAATACACAATATAGGTAGATCTTTAAATGGCTGTGATCGACAAATTGTGTTTAGTATAAAGCAATTTTCATAACAATCACGTCGCTTATAATAAAGGCACGTTCTTACATGAATCTTTCGCGGCTTCGGTACTAATGAAACTCATAAGCATGGTTCTAATACCAGGCCATTAACAGTTCCCAATTGCCATTTCAAAGGGAGAAAAACTCCCCTTTGTGAGCCATGACTCCTCGTGTCTTAAGGTGCCATTAAACTTAACACACAAATTACCGAAAACATTACCCCCACGTGCGAACCGCAAACATAAGAAATGCCATGTTGTTATAATTATTTATTTGCATTATGCTCGGTAACGTCTTGATTGTGAAAACTTATTACAAAGAGCCAGGGTTAGAGAACCTAGTTTTTTTTATTGTTTTTTTTACATTTACTCGAGGCTTGTATTTAGTCTAACGGTCATATATTTTATAATGCTTTAATTATAATACCTTCATTATTAAAAATAATGTCAGTATTACTTTGATAGAAAAAATATTATTATATCTAATATTATATCTTGTTCGATTCCCGGGCCAAGTGTTTGTATGATCTGCAAATATTTATTTCAGAGTTTGGGTGTTTTTATGTATAATATGTATGTATTTACAAAAAAAATTGTCTAGTACCCACAACACAAGCTCTGCTTAGCTTGGGACTATATGGCGTTGTGTATAAGATGTCCGAAATATTTATTATTATTAAAACTTAAACTTAATCGTATGACACTTAAAACTTGCACATAAATTAATAATCATATCAAAATTTTTCGCGAGTACTTTCACGGTAAGTTTATATGTAATCATATGTACAAATATAGGTAACGATCCACTTTGTTTTAGTTACTTTTAAAACAGAAAGGAAAACTGTTTAGGTAAAAATATACCGCTTAGCAATTCCTTATAAAACTGTGAACCGCTTAGTCAAATCTCAGTGAGACATCTTGCAGCTTCGAAGTTTACTTAATACTTTAAACTGGTAATGAAGGCATTAAGGCGCGCTGAATGCATAAGGAATGAGGTGCCGCCAAAACCTTCTATATAATTAGCCTCTTTATTAACAATACCTTGCTAGTAGCAATGTAAAATACTTGACATTGTTTTTCACTTCCTCTTGTATTTCCAGTTACATTTCAAATTTACCAGGGGTTAATGCAATATTAATTCGAATCAGTACAATATAAGTATATATGTGGAATAAGTCATGCACACTCCTTTATAAAATAATAACAATTAATCTAATAGATACATTTTTAAAAAGACTCTACATTATAATCGCTAGATTAAACGCCAAGCTTGGTGTTTGTCAGAGGTAATAGATAAATTATGCGGTCTCGCTTTGACCCGACGAGACTTAATAGGATTAATGATGCATTACGTATATTATCTAAGATGGTACCTTTTACTAACATGAGATTGGACACAGTACACTAGTTTACCGATAATGTTTTAAATTAAAATAAGACAAATACATGCATACTTTTGCCTTTATAATATAAGACTACATTATTTATTTAAAATCAGTGCACAGATTTGGTAGGAGAACGAATTCAATTATTTATGCTCGATGCACCCTCGGTTCCAAAGCTTAGTCTAAATAAAAATTTTGTTCTAAAGATAGATTTACATCATAAGATGTATAGATGTACACTATGTAGTTCTATTAAAACTACTATTTGGAACAATGGATTCATAACTTGAAGTGGATTGATATTGCAGCAATGTTTGCTTCTTTGGTTATCAATATTGCAACACCTACGTATGTTGATTACTTCAATAAATGGAAACAATACACAAGAATGTTTCACGGTAATTGCTATTGATTCTAGTGCAGAGTAATAGATGTATCTCTATCTAACTATCTTCATTTATTTAATACCCACTTTCTTTAATTCAAAGCGAAGAAACTAAAAGTCGAATAATAGAAAGGAAACACAAAAATGACGCCAATAAAGTACTGATGGAGGGATTTGAACCTTTTACAAACATCGGAGATAAGCGAAAAATTTAAGCAAAGAGTTTCTCTAGAGTTCATTAAAGAAAGAACGAAAGAAATGTGTAGTAAAGTAGTGCATGCTAATTTATTTGTTGAAAAGTTGTAAACAGGAAAATAAATGGGAAGGTAAACATTATTTTTAAATGTTGAAATAACAAACATTTTTAGCTTCGGTGTTCTACTGTAGTTGAAGTGAATTTTATTGGGTTTATTAACACTACTTCGTTATCAACTGAGCTTGTTTAATGAGTTTGATGACCCATTGAATCGGTGACTACTGACACTTGACATCGACATATGATTATATGACAGATTATAATGGTCAATAAGTTTCATTGAGTATTTCGCATATAATTGTGGAAATATTGCACGCTTGATCTTAAGAGATAGGATTTTGAGACTAGGTTTGTATATTTAGGTTTCTATAAAGCAAACAATGCCGAAATTTGATCAATTGGTGATCACAGTTTCCAATTTCTGATAGTAGAAACCCAAATTTCTGCGGAACTAATTCCATAAAGTAATCGAGAAGGTTTACTTGGTTCCGTATCGTCTTGTTTAATCTCTATTCATTGCCCTCCCCTCTCGTTAAACACCAATTTTGACGTGTTAATAGCCGAAGTTTATTTACGTTTACGCCTAACGAACAAGCAAAATTAACACATTGAAATTTCATTTGAATTTAAGTATACTTAATTCTGCGTAACATGCACTGAAACCATTTACAGTATTGCTATATAATAATTAAGTTAGAAAACCATTTGCTTAATAATTCAAATTATTAATAACAATAATCTTCTTACTCCTAAATAAATTACGTCTTCAAGAGACTTGTTTAGTGAAAAGGTTCTTTATATTTTTTATCTTTGATGGTATTAACTTTGATAATGAAAAAATTATAAGATTTTTTCTCAAACTTATTGTGTTAACAAGTATTCATGAGAATTTTTTAAGAAGCAGGTTTATTCTAAGCATAAGCAATCTTTTAAATGATTGAAATAGAACAATAAAGCTATGATTTTATAATAAAACGAAGCTATGAATATCAATGGACGTGTATTGATAAAGATTGAATACACATTCAGTATTTACTCGTAACAAAAATTGCCATGTAAGAAACCAATTACCAGCTGTGGTAAAAGTCATAAATAACATAAAGTATTAGATACATAGCTGATAGAAAACGGAGCAGCTCTTTAAGCAAAATAAAACTTAAAAAGAAAGCCATTACTTTGCATTTTTACTCAACGCTTCAAAATGTTTTGAATAGTATGAATGGATTCTTTTGAAAACTATGAAGTATTTTCGTACTTACTTTAAGACAAATAATACGGTCTAATGTTAACCTCTAAAAAGGCGATTCATTAGATCTCTTATGAAACGTCATATATTATCTGAGTCGGTTTATTTTTATTACTGTGTCATTCCCACACGTTTAAAAAAATATTTCTTCTAAACCTATTATTTGTTGCTTAGGTGCAATAAAATCAGAACAATCTGGTTCTTTTCGAATGTTTGATAATTTTAATAAAATTCAAAAAGAATTTCATAGATAGATAATTACATAATGACTGCACCCAGGTATTATTCAGTATCAAATCTTTTTATCATTCACGTGAACTTGAAACATGAAACCAAAATTTATTTAATTAATACACGTGTCTTGGTTGGCCTATTACTGCCAATTTCTCTAAGATGAGAAAATTTGAAGAACATGCATGTTTTGAAAGAGAAAGGCAGGAATTCAGAAAGGAGCGATTGGAGAGTTTAGCAACCGCACGAGTAGGTCGGAATTGAAATGTCTGTACTTTGGACTAAGAAAATACTTTATTATAAAATTGTCAAAGAAAAACAACGTTTGCTGTACTACATTCAAACATATGTGAAAAAAATACAACACAATCGCAAAACATTTTCCTGTATGTTAAATATAGGAAAATACTCCCCTAAAGCGGTTAAAAAGAACCTGTATTGTGGAGACATAAAATTTCAAAACAGCTACCGATTGAGCTATTTAATAAATTCTTTGTCAGTGCTCCGGGATGCGGACGTAGACGGAATAACGATGACAATACAATTGTGTGTAAGAAAACGTGTGCCAATCCTACTAGAAATATACCTTCATTTCATTGTTATTTTAATAATACCCTATAAAAGCGTTCTAATACTTCAATAAACGCAAACAAAGAAAGAAATGTAGACCATTTGCATTTTTATTCGTTCACATTTGAATATCAAAAGTGACAGTGTGATCGGGTGTACAAACAATTGAAAGACAATAAATTTACAAAAAAATGACACATAGCCTGCGCGATCAAGTCGCAAACAATAAATTACATCATTTTGATTTGATCGCATTCTTGGAACATCCACAGTAAAACTGACATTTAATCGATAAAAATAAACAACTGTTTATGGAGACTCTAAGATTACATAACTATAGAAATGTGTATTGAACACGTTGAAAAAGATTTGAACAGCTAAAATGAGGCAAATCCTTTCGTGAGTCTATACAAGGATCAGTGAGGAGCGCTGTCACAAGATCCTACCCGTTAGCCGTGCGTTAATAGGATCAAACCGGGCTTTATTTGGGACGTGTCCACGCGCTTTCACCTAACTTATCGAATTTGCAAATCGGCTTACACTTCGTTAACCATACCTATATAACAGACTCCATTTAAGGGTAAAAATGAATGTGAATTGAATTAGCAAGTTATCATATAGTGATCAAATATTTCGATTTGTACATCGGAATAGTGATTGTAACTTGTAATCTACGATGAGTAATCTAGATCTATTGATTATTAAAAAGAATATATTGCAGTCATAATTACTTACATCCGCATCAGCTTATTGCTGTCTACTGCTGGATATGCTGGATGGCTTCCTGCATCTAGCTTCATATGATATAATCTTGCATAGATTGTTACTCCGTCCCATTTATCACGGGGAAATGGGATAGTTTCGCTTTGAAAATCCCATACTTAAGAGTATCTGTAATGTTGTACGACATCTTATGGCATCAGGTGCAACTGAACTTTATCTTTCAGTATTATAAAGTATTTATATTTCAATATGCAGCAACATTAACGATGCATTCAATTTAAAATTTAATACAATCTACAGTTTTACAATCTTTGGGACACGTGTGCTCTGAATTAAAATTAATTTTTATTTCCACAATTCTATTCATAATTAATTAGGATTACAGTTGTAAATGAAACAAAACAATTTTAGGTGAAGTAGAAAATAGACGAAAAGCTCCTCTCACTTAGTCTTCTAAATTATTAACCTTTGTAAGGGCAATGCTCAGAATGGTTCTGTCTTGTTTACGCGTTAAGGGAGACAGGGAAGGGAACTTAATACCCTATATCACTGTCGGGGTAACACAAACTAGCAGGGTCGCAACCTTTTCCACTAAATTACGTATAGGTACTAGGGATAATCTCAGCTAAGTTGTTCTCAGCTAGCTTCACGATAAGTACAACGTATAATAGTATAATCACAATAGCTGTAAAATAATTTGTTCCTATTTATAAGGACAAATCGAATGGTTAAAATTAAATGGCCATTTCCTTAATTACTTTACAATTATTTAATTTGCCTGTCGTTTGTCATTTTTTAGGATTTCTGTCGCATCAAGAGATAATAAAGAGTCTTCATATATAAATTAGTTTTGGTTGGTTCTTTTGATTTAATTTGGTATATATTAAAACCTCTTATTTAGGCTAAATTTATACCCATTTTAGAAATTAACGAGACAATCAACTTTATCATTAAAATAATATGCTTTATATTTACTAAATCACAACTTTGAAAAACATGTAGTTCAGTAAAATTGCATATATGTCGGATTAGATGACTTTAAATGTTCATTTAAAAATTTATTAATACATGACGTTAGGTGAAATATCTAATGCATAAATTATCAACTTATCTATTCCCAAACTCGCTTGGGACGCGCCCCTACGAGCCGTAATGTCTAAGGTGTGACGTACATGCTGCTACAAATCTCGTCCCGCGTTAATAATCCAATAGATTGACAATATCCTTGCATTGTACCGAGACAACTAAAATCTTTCTCGTATTTGGATTTTATACATTCATTTGTGTATGTGCGTTTTACTCTCAAAGGGCATCGCTTTCAGATTCTTGATAAGCTCTATCAGACAGTTAAAATGAGAAGGGTCTCAGCGTTAGAGACAATAATAGCGCACTGTAATCTAATGTGTTGTTTGGGTTAATTTTCTAAAAAGCTTTAAGTGTAAAATAATTCAATATTAAATTTCTGAGGAATTGTACAGACTTGAATCACATAACACTGTATTTATTAAAATATTCTGGTAATTCTTTGTTTCCAAAGAGAATATTTAATTAAATAACAAAATAAATATTTGTAAATTCAATCTGTATTCTAAACTAACTTTAATTAATCAATATATAAATTTGGGAAGTTTTGCCAATGTAATTAAAGTGTGCCACACTAAATTTTTTTTGTAAAATATTTTGTATATTGAGAGTATCCCATTTACTCTACTCTATGCTTTTTAAGGCATAGGTTTGGCCTTATATGGAATACTGTTTTGATTTTTAGGCGGGGACACCCCAGAAGCAGCTCCTCCCTCTGGACCGCATTTTACGGAGAGGGACTCGAATAGTCGATCGCATTGAGGTTTCAATTAAGCTGGATTCTTTGGCTCTGCCTAAAGATGTGGCTTCGCTATGCATCTTCTATCATTTACTATGAGGAATACGCTGAGAAATAGTCGCGACAGCAGTTTCTCCCTGTCATTTAGAAAGATGGCAGTCCACAACTGTGTGCTTTTCCAGAAAGTTTCTGACTCGCACAACAAAATTGTGAAGTGAACTTTCGCCTGCGATATTTCCGGATCAATGCAACCTTTAAGCGAAAAGAGTGTACAGCTTCTTAAAAGGCCGGCAACGCACTTCTGACACCTCCGGTGTTGAGGCTGTCCATGAGCGGAGGTAATCGCTTACCATCAGACGTCTACGATACGATATTTCTGCTTGGTTGCACTTTATTCCATTAAAATTTTATTATTAATATTTAATATTTTATTTTATTTAATTATTATATTGATATTTATTAATTATTTTATTTTATTTAATTATTATATAACTTTTGATATTATATATTATTTAATTCAATATTATATCAAAAGTTTATTTAAACCAAGAAATGCACTAACTAAGTATCAATACTTTAGGTAAAGACACAGTTCCAGAGCAAACTGACGAATTTCATCGAAATTAAATTAAATACCATTTTTTTAAATTCCATTGAATAACATTATGTCACGTTACAATATTTTAGTTTTACCTCTGATTTCTTCGAAGTTGCCTGTAAATTAAAAATTAATTTCACGAAATAATATTTCTTGTGTGATTTTACCTCTTGGAATATAAGAGTGGATTTCTCTCCCTACACTCTCTGGGCGACCATAACGTACAAGTGCCACTTACCTGTTACAACTTACTGAATTATTTATGAAACTATCCACCTTATTGGATTAAAATATCGCAGCTTATATAGCTTATATGTCGCACAATATTGTTAACGTAACACCTGTGTTCTAATTCAATACAATTAATTACTTTTTAATTAAACTTACAATAGTTGTATCGAAAGAATATTTCGGGTCAATTATTTTTCAAATTGATGAAACTTTTCTACACTTGGTTTGAAATATAGTTGACTTAAGTAGCTACCTATGTACAAAATAATTAGAGGTTTACTATTATATAATTCTCTGAAAGTTAATTTAATCAAGTATCTGATTATTTGAGTAGAGTTGCTTAATGACTTCAAGCTAGTGTCTCATCATGTAGAAGTAGTTGGCAAATAACATTTTATCAGCCAATGTGTAAGAATACTTTTTCTCATTTATTGCTTTCGACCAGTCATCTATTAAGCTATTAAATTCGTCGGAAACGTCACATAAAACGTTCGAATCGATTTCGCATAAACGATAGACGTGAGCAACCAAAAAGTGTATGCCGTCTAATTCGACCCGGATGTCGAGTGAATTTTGTATTTATGACACTGACGAGACATACTCATTCGTACCCAACTTTGATAAATCTCTCTTTATAGTCAGTTGTAGTACTTTTTGAGGACGCTTGTTACATTTACGCTTGTGTACTTTTGTAGAGAATTGGTACGCCGACGTATGATTCATCAATTAATTGGGTAGTAGACTGTATCGTACATAAATACCTTTGCCTCCTTTCATAAAATGAATATTACAAAACATCTCGGAAAAGTTACTTATTACAGCTTTTTATTTCTATTACAAATTCTAATTACATTGAAATACCTAATGGTGAGAGAGCCACTCTTTGGCACGAATGGGCCGGCTTGACCAGAGTGATACCACGGCCTCACAGAAAACCAGTATGAAACAGCACTTGCTCTGTTTTCCACTGAGTGAGTGAGGATACCGGAAGCCCATACCCCAACCCCTCTTCTCATCCCTCTCCCTATCCCTCACAGGTCGGCAACGCACTTGTGACACAAAGCTTTCGCTGCAATCACTTTTAAGTGTGACAGGGTTCAATTAAGTTGAGTCTAAAGTCTGTAGAATGCCAAATTAACGAGTAATATTTTACCTGTAAACTATTTACTTCGGAATGGAAATGCCTCGCTTGTTTCAATGATTATGGCTATGTAAGGTGCGAGAGTGTATGGAACTCCGCCGCTTCCTTCTGCAAGCAAAGTATGCTCGTGGTGGGGAGAGAGAGCTTCAAAATCTGTTGGTCCGCAGCTCTATACAGGTCCCTGCACGGAAACGAGTCAAATAGTGTAAGAGACTCAGGTACTGAAAGTCGTTGAATAATTTACATAGGTGTAGGGAAGAAATTGAACAGTCTGCCATTCTGAAAGAATTGTCACTTACTCTCCGTCAATCTATTATAAGTTATATGAAAAAGCGCGGTCCTCCATAGCATTTGTAAGCCGGAAATGGGCTGAGGTCTATTGAAGTTCAACAGACTTCTTTTCAAGGCTAAACTCAGCTATTGGTGATAGAGATAGCGTGGGGTTTTATTCGGTGCAAATCGATATTTTCGAAAAAAAATAGTATGTTAGGTCAGTAGTGGGATTATTTTATTTATTAATGTTTCGAATACGTACCCTTTCTAAAGCATTCGGTATCACAGATTCCCACAAGTATCGATATCACAAACTAAAGGGCACCCGCCCAAATGTTTGTACAGCACACCTGTTTTCTTGCTCATGGTTTATTTAGCAGTAATAACAAAAAACCAACTAACAAAGTCTTCCGGAAGTCTGCTGGATTTTTAGTTTGTTGTAAAACTGATATATTTTAAGATTAAAGAAAGCGCCTATGGTATTAAGTAAAGCTCATCCAATTTCATAAACTAAAAAAAATGAATAAATTTAATAGGCAAAAGAATTTTTATTTCAAGGGCATTTTAATATTCAAGCTTCGAAAGATGTTAATTGGAAATCTGGACTTTATGTTTCAATCTCATTCAATTAGAATAATAATTTATTTATACTAAGAACAGTTTCAAAGAGTAGTTTCAAATTTTCTGAATAAAAAATTCAACTCGTTGATTCATTACCACACAGACGTGTAAAACAATAAAACTAACTTCCTAACAGAAGGTAGTTAGTTTTATATTCATTACCAGTACCGTCCGTGTTAAATGAAGACCACTTTACATAATATTCCTGAAATTCAATTAGAAAGTTTTGGCGCGAGTGACCATCGGATTAAGGGCTTGCCCTTAGACAGCAATTAATTGGCTCATGCAGATATTGTGTTGTAGGCTAGGACCCTCATCTCTAAGGATTTATGTCTATTTGAGAGATACCTATAAACACGATGACGATTTGTTTACTTGCTAAGTAGGTCTAACAGTAGTTGCTAAATAATTATATAACATATTATAATTATTCTTGGTATATTAGTTTTAAATATTATTACAGCCCTGCACTTATGGAAGATGAAAGTCATTCGGCGATTTTCAGTATCTGAGTTTTATGATTAGAATAATAGTGACTACACAAAATATGTGTGCCTTGTCTAAGTGGACCTTAAGGTTACACAAAATTATTGAGGTCAAACTATTTGATAGATGTTGACCACAATTTACGCTATTTACACTCCGATATCGTTACATTATGAACATAACGTTGAAGTGAGCTTCGACCTAAATGGGACAGGGTAAACTAGATCTGCGGATTTTATAAAAATCTGTAGTAGTTGTAATATGATATGAGTTTCGACGATGTTGATGATATACAGAGGAAAAAGGAAAAAGGGAAGGAAAGGGTCCCGTGCTGCCGCCCTGCCCACTTATATATATATTTATATATATATATATT
>PKRV01002340.1:407842-418090 GCA_003709505.1 Hyphantria cunea
ATATATATATATATATATATATTATATACAGAGGCCTCATACCCATTAGGACCACTAACTTATAAAAATTGTTATCGGTAAATCAACTGCGATTCTGATTACGATTTTTCACGAATAGCATTAAATATAAAAAAATATCAATACAGTTAAGAAATATTTTTTTTTTTAGTTTCGTTTTAGCTTCAACATAAAATTTCCTAATGAAAAAGTTATAATCATTGATCACAAGTGAAACTTAGATAGATCGATTACACGATTTCTATGCCACCCTTTAGAAAACAATATCTAAATTTAACCACCAGACGATCTCTAGTTTATCTTGTAATGTAGTAATATGTATGTTTTATATTACCGTCATAAAAAAAAAAGAAAGAAATGCGTTTCCATATTCATAATTTGTACTTATAACTGAGGCAGCATAAGTACTTATTATCCAGCACATATGGAAATAATTAATAACTATGTTAATGGGATAATGTTAAAGGAATTCAATTGTGTATGGACAGGCAGGGTGAAATCAATATCTATCGATTTAGTTCCATGACGAGGACAACTTGGTATCTCCATTATTATACCGATACGGTGTCGGTTTCGTACGAAATAGAACCTCGTGTTATTTTAAGCCCCTGTCGTAGATGTGATTGATATACAATATGACACGCGGGATTGTTTACTTGAACTTGTATATGAAACTCAATTTTTAAACTAAGTTCCTTCTACAGTACATGAAGGCCACGTATAGTTGACATTAATATAAATAAGTGATCAATGTAGGTCTAAGTATGCGTCTAAGAATTCAGATATTAAGGTGGTGTACACTTTATTTTTTATTAATTATCTAGCACTATATGGCTACCCATTTTTTTTTTACGTTTGGAAACCCCTCGGGCCTTCACCCCACCGGGGTTTACGGCGGGGCGGTGTATCGGAATCGAACCGACTAAAACCACACGGTGTGCCACTCTGCGCCTGAGACGGGAGGGATCCGGGAACCGCCTTCTTACGCCATCCGGACGCCTCCCAGCGCCTGCCCGCACTGAAGCGGGCTCCGTCGTCTTATGGTGAAAGTACGGCACACGCGTAACGTCGCCCCCTCGCGGCTGGCCTGTGAAGCGGATGGAGAGGAAAACCCGTCTCGCTCATCCGCGGCCACACTCAAGGCGGCATGAGGCGCTGGTAGGCGCGCCTCCGCCCCCCGGTTCGCCGGCGGCGGATCGGGTCCGAGTGGAGGTCGTCCTCCCGGGCCTTCTCCGCCGCCTTCTTCCGTGAGATAACTTCCTCGCAGAAGGTCGCGATCGCGGTAAAACTGCTCTCGCCGTCGGCCATGGAGCATACGACGGCAGCGGTGGCAGGCGGGACTTAATTCCCTCTGCGGGACCCAGTGCAGGTACTTCCCGAAGCAACTGTGCCCGGAAAGCACCTGCGTCAGTCGGAAGGAAAGGGTCCCGTGCTGCCGCCCTGTCTGGACTTTTGTCCATTTCATGTATGTTTGTAAAGATCCCCGTGACACAGGAATGTATATTCCTAATGCGGGAGTTGTCTTTTTTAAACGAAGAAAACGAAGAAGAAAACGATGATTTTAAAATGCAGTAAGTAAAGACTAGTAGCCGACTTAGAATGATCTTGAAAATGATAAAGTACAAGATGATGATGAATATGATCTGTAATGAAATGTGTTATTGTAGTTTAAAAGAAATACAATTCCACTACAGTGCTGTATAAATTATTGTAATAAACAAACATTAAAAAACAATCAACTAGTTTAGCATAATAGACAAATACCGATGTGCTGAAATAGTAAGATCCACTACATCCTTGGAAAAAGATAGTGTAATTTTTAAAAAATCCTTGTTGTTTGTTATCCTAAAGAACATATTCAAGGAATTACCGCTACAGTCCATATCTCCATTCTATCTCTTCTCAAATCTGCAACGCGCTTGTGGTTTCTGAGTTGCACATGTTCATAGGCGGCAGTAGTCAATTAATCATCAGGAGTTTTATCAGCTCCTATGCTATCAAAAATAACCATTTCAATATTAAGAAAACAATCGATTCAGAGTATTCGATTATGTGAAAATATAATCGCAGTTGCACGAAAGCTTAATTAAACAAGAAAGCAGAATACATGACATATGTACTGTCTAAATAACAAGTAATTGGTCAGTAGTGGACTTGTACAACTTCTTTATGGTGATATCTCCTCCACGCTTTGGCGTCACGCCAAGTGTAATTAAGGACACTGTTACGTGACATGCAGTATTTATAAATTTCAAAGTTTCACTTGAATATATCTTTGTAGTTTTTTAATTTGAACACGTCTTTTGGTTCAAATTAAAACATGTTATTACTTTCATGGAAAAACTAATATTTTTATATATGTAATATAATAAAGAATCATTATCATCGACTTACCCTTTTTCAAAATTTTATATGTAAAATAATTACGAGTAAAAATATCATCATAATACTACTAAATATATTTTTATAACACAATTATAAATAAACACAAGAAATATGATTTGTAACTAATATTAAAATAATAAAATACACTAAAAAACACTATTTATCACAAGCATTTAAAGGTAAGTAGAATAGAAGTGGGTATGTAGATTTATTTTTTTAATAATTAAATTAAAGATAAAGTAAAAAATAAAATAAATTATTTTGATGTAAAAAGCTTGAATTGCTTTCTGAAAATGTTCCGAGTCAGTCCCTAATGAGTCTACAAGTTTAAATGTAATCTGACCGTATGTAGTGGGTCAAAATCAGGTCCAAAGTAGTCGGTTTCAAACAAATAGACAGGTGAAGCTAATAAAAAGTGTGTAATACTGAAAGATCACGAGCAGATAGATCGGTTTAATGACAACAAATGTTTCTGGTTACGAATTAAAATGTTTTTAGTATAGTTTCGAAATCGTAATGTAACTGTGTTTATGTAAAACATAGACTTTCAAATTGATAATAGTAGGATAACATAAGGGGCTGAAACATATTTTGTGGTTATCTTAACAGCTCTATTGTAATTGTTATTAAGCTAACGATACAAAATTAATCAAGTTAAGCAATTAACGGTAAGGCCGAATATCGCTGTCAAACAATTACAGTTGATGTTTAACGGACGTTTGTCATTATTCATCTTGTCTCGCGTCGTAACTGGGTAATTCTATTAAAATAGTTTTGGACGCAAATATGCGGGGATTAGTTAGAGCTGTAATCAAAATTGCTGTACTGTGTCAGCGGTTTATTAGTTGGATCCACGCAAACTTTCACTTATGCATAGTAAGAATATTTTGCAAAAGTAGCACAAAAATGCTTGTCTATATTATTTTAAATTGCCTAGCAGGAGGTAGGTGTGTCGATTCCCAGTGTATGAAAACTTATGAGTATAATCATTTGGTCTATATCCAAGTATAATTTATCCGAAATATATAAAAAGTTTAAATATGTTTATCGTCAGTCTAGTCTTCATAGCACAGTCTGCCTAGTTTGGTATCAGACGACCGTGAGTAAGATGAGTCTTAATACTTACGGCACAAGTTCTTTAAACTAAGTTCTCGTGATACTGAAACTGGGAAATATTTACTAGTTATTTCTCTTTCTCTTCTAATTGGGGATACATTTTCTTAAATAAGTCACTGGACACATTCGATCTAAAATTTTACAGTCTATAAATAGTTTTTGAAAAGTTGCTGTGAAAAGAAAAAGGGGTTGAAATACACGCGTCATCTGTTTGTTATTAGGCTATAACTTGAGAATTATTTAGCATAAACGTATAAAAATTTATAACTGGGTGATGCGGTCACCCGTATGAATTATTCTGTTGACTACGCTTGTTTTTATGAATTTTATACGGAACCCGTATTTACGTTAAAGCTATATAAAGTTAAAGTATGAGGGAACTTGGAAAGTTAAGTAGGCATGTGGCCTACATTTTAATCTGCAATATCTGTGAAACGAAGCCATTTAATTGAGGCTGTTATTAGCAAATACAAATCAAGAACTTCAAAAGTCGAAAGAGATTTATGATATGTCCATTCCTGTTTTCTACGGCACCAATACTTTGAGTCTCTGTCATTTACAGTAGTGATATCTAGGATTTTTGTACATTTAAAGAAAATGGCACTTTCCCTTGAGATAAATTAAATAGAAGCGCTATAAAAGCCATTACTTTTTCAAAAAAGAGAGTTCTTATCACATTTTACGAATCCTAAGCGACACTAGACATGTAAAAAAGTAACTTTTTATTTTTCATCTGTAATAACAATTATTTTTAATTGAGCTCTCTCACAAAAATAATGATGTTGAAATCCGTGAAAAGTAGGAGACGCTGCAGATTCACGAGTCGAGTGGCACATCTGTTACCGGTTCGCTCGCTCCTCTGACTTGTAATAATGGAATTAACGAGCTGGTTATGAACAAACGGCGTCTTCATTTCCAGGGTCCCGTTTATTCGTCCTTTGCCCTATTTCACTGCCACACCATTACACCGAATGAAATAATGGACTCAATATTGTGCTCATTTGGAAGGTCTCCTCCACTTTCAGCTAATATTTCCTAAGGTGTTTATGATGGAATAATAAAGGGGACAATTAGTTCTCAGTAACAGTATCAAGCAGCATGGCTTGAATGTAATTTTTTCTAAAGTATAAATTTTATTACCAAATAAATATGTTATATTTTTGGGAAATAACCTGGGTTAATTAAGTTAAGTAATCGGTGTTAACTACTTTCAAAAATTAATTACTTTAAAAATTTATTGTTACATAGTTCTTAGATAGGAACGAACCTGTTTATTTTGAGTTACTTTATGTACACATACACCGGCATATTCTGCCAGTCAACAGATTGGGCGATGTAGAATGGCTGTAATGGGCGCACTTAAAAGGAAGTAACAAATGACAAATAGTGACAAAGGAATCTCACTCCGCGTCTAGCACATTCCGTTTGCCTTATTGGACACAGCTTATTGGGTGGTGATACTCAACTTTTCCCTGCAGATTCTAATCTAATTCAGCTCCATTTGCGAAGGTTGATCTGGTGGTTGATCTGGTGGTCGATCGGGTATTTGAAGCAGCGGTCCAAAACTTCTTTAGTGGAGATCTACCTGGTCAGTATGCCCAAAAATTAAGTAAAGAAAGCGGTTAACGGAGACATGGAGACGGTGCACGATGGCTTTTGTTTTCTTACACTTTTCATACGCATATGGTGTTTTAATGTACTATTACTTTATTTATATAATTTTTCTAAAACTAGAATCACTCATCTAATGAGGGCTACCGTCGGCTATAGAAATTACGCAATTGAATAGAGGTCAGATCGAAAAACACCAGGGGGCAGGGTTGTAAAGGAAGATTTTATCTTCTACAGTGTACGATTATATAGTAAATATATTTTTGTGTATGTATGTATATATCTATGTACACATTTATGTTTGCTATACATCAAATTTGATTTTCAATAATGGGTATGATAATTGGTAGAAGACTTTTCTTTTTGTCTGTGTGGAAATCCCACTAAACGCCACCTACAGGTGGTTATGTCAAACTGGAACCTAAAAACCGCACGTACACATGTACTAGTAGTCGGGTAACCAGATGTACCTTAGAAAGGAAATCTTAGGAACCCCGACGTACCTTGGACCATCAACTTCCGGTTTGCAGATAACCCTCTCTGGAGTGGGAACCCCGATTTTCCCTTTCTGCCCCAGAAGTGCGCGTGCGCCTCCAGAAGCTCTGTCACCTGTCACCACTAGGCTGGTGGTTGTGGATGGCGAATATCATTCTGCGACCTTCGGCGCCAAGTCGTCTGCGTTTCACGGCTCGTTACCGGGTTTGGTGGGAGAGTACTTACACTTTACGGGTACTATGGTGTAACAATGGAATTCCTGTTATACATTAATTCTTTTAATTCTTAAAACTAGTTGTTTTACGAAAGTTTTTGCTTACAAATATTATTTTAATAATATTTTGTTATATAAATATATTATGCAAACTAAGCGATTTCGGAGTAAGTAGAGTCTCAATGTATTAATGCGTAGACCACAATTCGTCTAGTTAGCTACGATTGTAGCCAAACCACTGAGCCGTGCATAAACTGTGCAATTACGCGTAATATTTGATAGGTCACCTATATTTTTATTACTTATTTTATAATCATTTACAAATGTTATGTAAAGTCATTAAAAGTATAATATGGTTTACATTTTATTAGAAAACAATGACATACGTTAGTAGTGTAGGCCTAAAAAAATACTCGTAAGAGATAAAGAGTACAAAAAAACTTGTAACAGTGTAAAGCACAGCGTCAGCACTTCTCTTCATTTTTTTTATATTTATTTGTCAATTGTCTAACTAAACATTAAAAAGTTATTTGACCATAGCCATGTCTACTATTATTATTTAGCCATAATTATAATTATCATTATAAAAAGGCTTTAACAAGGGCCGGTGGTGCACCGGGCCGGGGGAGTAGCCCGATAGCGTCTTTTCCCGATATAAAAGATTGTATTTCTTTGCGGGGGGAGATCTTCACACATACACATTTTAGACTCACATGCAAAAACAATCCCCTGTCACTACGAACATGTAACAAATAAAATAAAAATTACAATATCACTCATACGTAAACTCATTATGTGTGATAAGTAGTCATAACAGAGTAGGCCTTATACTTTAACAGAGGGAAACGATTGCGTATGGCTACTCCCTACCTTATTGCTCTATGTATCCTGGTTATAATTAAGTATTTCCTACGTATTTTTACGTAATTTCGTTGCTTGACGTTTGATTATCTTGCAATATTTCAACTAACTGCAACTTGAACTAAAGCTGATAAGGTCATATACAAAGATATTAACGAAAATATTAAGAAAACAATACTTTTATTATAAAATGCGTAGATTTAATTAATATTTTATTTCCAAGGCAAAATATTTACAATGTACAAAATTTAATAGAAATCTTGGTAACAGAAAATTGCATTAGGTTCACATGAATCAGATTGTCCCCTCGTATAAATCTCTGACCCTCGTCTATATTATACAATGCTTATTGTGTCAAATATCAGCCGCTACTTTTAATCGGAGCAGAGCCTTATAAGCGTTAGCGGCATTGGTAAATAAAAAAACTGCCTTGAATTACTTGATTCGAAAAAGCTGAAGAAATGTCGCAAAAATCGTCAATAAAACTTGGTCGGCTCGGTCCTGGAAAGAGACCCTCATCGCGGGACTGGGTGAGGACTCATAGGGACGACCATATTAATTGTATTGGGTAAGCTCAGACCATGGGTTGCTCCGTTGACAGAAACCCTGGAGCCAGAGTTCCTGGGAGGAGTGCTAAACACGCTCTTCCCAAGGTATAGGATAGACCCCCGTTACCGCCGTCTCAATCGGACCGACAAGTCTGGTCCGACAAATGTGAGGTGACGGAAGGAGATCTAGACCGGGCATTGGTGACAGCTCTGTCGGTACTGTGACACAAACTGAGGCAGCTTCACCGATATAGGCGTAGACGTTCGGATGTTCTTCGGCTTCCAGCAGTCGAATTGCCTCCTCCTCCGCTGTGGCGAGAGTCCTTAATAGGCGACGTGGCTAACCTCCAGTTGTCCAACGACCGCGTGACCGGGCAGGTGGCTGAGCTCAGCGCTCAGTTCACGCAATTTCAGGCGGAGCATCCTGAGCGAGAGGCCCCAGCTCCGTCTACGTTACGGTGGCCCCGCACTGACACAATATTTCCCAACACCCACCAGCGTCAAATCCTGGTCGCGGTAGACAGGCCTGGAAGCGAGGCTGCTTCCGGCGCTTGTTACCCGTCTGCCTCGGCACCGACCCCTCTTCCGGTGGTGGGGAGTCAAGTATCCGATACGACGGCGACGTCCACGCCGGCTCCAAGGGCTTCCCAAAAGGCAAGGCCAAGGCCAAAGGTAAGACGGCTACGACGAAGCCGGGGCCTCCGCCGACGGCTGGAGCAGAGTTTCCTCGGCTCCCCACTTCAATACCTCTGCCTGGCACCTCCACATCTGCTCCCTCCAAAGAGAGAGTTGGCAGCCTAGCAACGGGACACAACGTCGCACCAAGTGCGACATTTGCTTTGACTGCAGCGGATCATGTTTTCGCTGCGGTCGACCGGAGCACAAGGCGGCAGAGTGTTCTGCCACCCTCACTGCCCCGTGTGTGCGGCGGTCGCTAGGAGGGAACTGTGTCCCGCCTGTCAACACTGCAACTGCAGTGAGGACTGGGCCTAGCACACGCTGGCGGTGTGCCTTGCCTAGGCGCCGCAGCGTCGGGCCCTCACTGCAGTCATCAGAGGAGATCTGTGGCTACTGGCCATGAAGTGTACGACGGCCATTTTTACCGCAGTCAGCACCACTATCCTGGACGCTATGGCCTAAGATCAAATTCGTGGTGTTGATCGTGATTAGGGTCAGCACCGGACCATGAGTCCAAAATGCAACAGTGAAGATCGAATACGCAAGCTCTGCGGGCTTGGCAGGCACGGCTTAAAACCCAGGGCTACATTAGCCAACGCACTGTCTGGCCCATTCAGCCGAGCTTCGAAGCTTGGATAGAAAGGACCGACTGTATCACCTACCGATTGACTCATAAACTCACCAGGCACGGTTACTTCAGTTAGTACCTGAACCGAATAGGACTCGCGGCCACAACACAATGCCACCACTGCGGGTCCGAACGGGGAGTCCCGTTCGGACCCGCTCAGCACACAATGAAGGACTGCCCTGCGTGGGAGTCTGAGCGTCGACTCGTGGTTGGACCGATCGGACGAAACCTGTCACTGCTTGCATTTATCGCAGTAATACGGGCGAGTGATGAGGGATTTGAAACCGCAGTCTCTTTCTTTGATGACATTATGCTCCAGAAGGAGTCCGCATAGCGGGATCGGGAAAGGGCTGATCCCGCTCAGTTCCGGGAGACACACACACGCACTTCGTCTCCAGATGAAGATTACGGGGGCAAAGCATTTCCCGCGAAAAAAAAGGATAATATATTGAACTTTAAAGTCTGACTTGGCTAGTTTACTAATATTAATCATATTCTTACTATATTCTTGCGAAAATTTGGTTAGCTAGTGGAAAATAGAGCTCCCACATGACTATGTTAGTAAGTACAGGTCGGGCCTTAGGTTTCAATATATTATTATCTTAAGTTTAGAGAAGCAATGATTTTTCAATTGTTATAAATTTTATGTTGTTTTAAATAATATCAGGACTGACTATACTATATCAGGATAAACTTGGCACCCATTTAGATCTCATTTCTTTTTTATTTGAAATGAAAACCAAGACATATATCATAATACTGAACTTGGGTCTGATTTCAATTTATGTTTTTGATGGGATGTTGTATACTGGAAGCCGAAATCAACCACTGTGTAACAAAATCTTATTATGAACCCTACTTGTTTCCGATTACTACTTACTTTGACGAGAATTTTTCATAATATTCAATTTCGGATGAACTATCTTAGAATGAGTATGGTCTTTCTCAACTTCGCTTACCGCTTTAAGATTTCTGTTGTAATTATTACAATAGAAATCTTCGCTTAGAAAACTTTTCTACTTCTCTTATCTTGGAAGTGCATAAAATTATAAATAAGTAGGTAGTCCCCATTATAGTAAAGTTGTTTTATTTCATGTTCAAAGAGTAAGATTTTTTCTACTTTTCTTGAACTCTCAATGAAGTTTAATAAAACCTTGTTATTATAAGAAAAGAGACAAGAACTATTTGATGGATGACCTATTCCGGTCGAGAGTCTTAGAAAGTTATGCAAATAAAGTGATTCCTCGTCAAATATTCTAGTAAAACAAATAATCTTAAAGCACAGAAGCGATATTATTGTAAGACAATGTTTAAATTCAATTATAGTATTATAAATGTTTGATTACGATTGATTCATTTAATCATAATTTGTTAGACCAGATCCATAATCTATTTTTTAAAGTTAGATGCTATTTTATCACTTTATAGTATCTAAAACGTAAAAACACATAGATGGAATTTTTGTAGCTAGTGCTGCTATCTGCTAATTTTGGAAAATTAGTATTGATTTGGATCGGGCCTGTCAAATGTCATAAAATGCCATCATTTGAAGTAATACGGGGACATTCATATTCAAAGCGTTCTATTTGATGTGCATTGAATAATATTATAAGTTTGTGCTAATATAATGCTACCCACATTACACTACAAAAATAAGTAAAAAAATAACTTGTTAAAGTTATTGTGCAAGATAT
>PKRV01002340.1:418391-500150 GCA_003709505.1 Hyphantria cunea
ATATATGTATATATATATATATATATATTTAAATTTAAAATAAAAGTATTATTCAATTTCAAGAAAGTTTTTTTAATACTGCAATAGTATGTTGGCAAATAAACATAGATCGTCCGTTGAGTACCTATTCACTACCGTCTTTAACATTTTTGAATACGGAATATGACAAAAGTATTTTGGCATGTTTTAGAATAAAATGTTTAATATTTTATGATTTTTACTGCGGCTATAGGCTGTGTGCTGATGCAAAATTTTCTCCGGTATTGTGGCAGAAGTTTTATGGCAAACTTCTAGTATGCATGAGCGCCGGTTCACGGCTCATTAGGTTATATCGCGTGGGGCACCAGAGATGAATACGTAACTACCCTATATGTATACTTAGCTTGCTTTTCTTCGCTCATTAATATTAATATCTGTCGAGCTAGCTTCAGTTTAAAGATATGAGAGTAGTAAAATTGTTTCATCTTATCCTGAAAGTTACGTTAAACTTTGAAAAAACAATAAAAGAATTTGTTCCTTCTAAAACTTGAATTCAGTGTACCGACGTGTTTTGTTTGTTTAATTCGCAGAAATCATGTGTTTTTATATACTTTGTACTATATAGTAATGTTTCGCAATTACATACCTACAATTTCTAGGATATAATACAATCTTTATGGCATAATTTTATAAAAGTACTAATTAAATTGGCTGAAATAAAACGCGTTTTGCTTTTGAAAACATCTGATTTATTTTGTAAGAAGATAATTATGGGAAAAATAATACTGTAAACAGAACTTCCTACTTATCACACACGTTAGCAGCGACAGCCATTAATAGGTCACTTGGTCACAAAGAAACCTCCTTAGAAAATAGGTTTTAGGTCCACTTCGCGACGCTGGCCAGGCGAGTTGGTATAAGTTTGACCCAACGAGGGTCCGGATGGCGTAAGAAAGCGGTTCCCGGATCCCACCCGTCTCAGGCGCAGAGTGGCACACCGTGTGGTTATAGTCGGTCGGTCGATTCCGACACACCACCCCGCCGCGAACCCCGGTGGGGTGAAGGTCCGAGGGGGTTTATGACACACCGTTTGGTTTTTTAGGTCCGATTCTGACCCACCACTCCGCTGCAAGCCTCGATGAATGAAGTACGGAGGAGTTTCCCCACTTATTAATCTACTAAGAATGTTTTTTTTTAAATAATTTTAAAAATAAAGTACTGTAACAAATGCACTTACGTGATACAATAAAGGCAGTTTTATGTAATTACTAAATAAATAAAACTAGTAAGTTCGTAACAAATAAAATTTAATAAACAAGTAGGGTAGTGGGTTCGATCCCCCAACTACAAATACTCTACGAAAGCACTGACAAGGTCGGATTGGAATCGTAGGCACTCGTAGCAGTCTGTAGGCGACGAGCTTGAACGAAACGCGTCTTCTACTCCTGCAGTCGAGTAAGGGTTAAATTAAAACTTCACAAAGGTTAGGACGTGTGTAGGCGATGAGCTGAGTAGGCGGTGAGGCATCCAAAGGGTGAACTTAAAACCCTGGAATCAGGCACAGGTGGACAATGAGTTATTGTCTCAAGCACCGTGACTGTGGTAGGAGTCAAGCGACCAATTCCATTTATTTTACCTAAAGAAATCAATGATCTAAGGTCAGCCAGTGCAATTTCATGTAATTTTAATATTCACATTTTTGTTGTATCGACATAAACACTTTCGGAGAGTCAAGCCTTTTACTTTGAACACCTTACGAGTTATAATCTCTTCTTTCAATTAGCTGGTTGTGGAAAGTATTAATAATAAAGTGTTGTGAAATCTAGTAGTCTAAAAACATCGCCAGTAATTTGAGAATATCGTTAATAATATTTTCTACATAAATAAACAAAGTTGTAAAATATTCGTTTCGTAAGTCTAAATTGTCAAAGTATATATGGATCTTATAACTTTCCAACTACCTCATAAGTCTTCACTGAATACAAGACTTGTTAAAAAAAATTCACAACTTGAAGTTTTACTTTGTTTTGATATGAAAAGGCTAACAACTTCTAGCTCGTTTAGATTGCGTAAACAATTTAAAAAATCTTGAGCTAAACATCAAACATTAATTGCATTGCCTACTTTTTATTCTCAATATTTACAAAATAAAAACGGGTGTATTGGTTAGTGGTCGGTGATCCTGACTGCTAGCACACAGGTCGTGGTTCCCACCCAAAATAATTACTGAGCGTGATCGCAATTATGTAAACTATATATTGATGAAAATAGAATGGAGTCCCAATGATGCAGAAGTATCACTAGGCCACCATGGTGTTGTTCACTATGCTGCATTGTTCACAACGAATGTAGAGAATGCAACGATGTAGCAACTACTACTCTTGGATTTTCCTTATGCTTCCCATCAGGCAGAGTAGAAACATTATGGCAGGACAATTCATAAATAAAGTATATTTATCAACAATCTGATTACCTGGTTTTACCGACAAAGTTAAGAATCCGATGGCTTATATAAACGGCAACCGCTACTGACTGATCTATCAACCCACAGTACAGATCACTGAATGGATTGCGCTGAAATTTGGCGTAGCTACTATGATGTGGGCGTGGGTTAAGAATGGATTTTCCAAAATTCACCCCCTAAAGAGGGGAAACTGTGGTTCGAAGTTTGTATGGAGCGCCAAGGCCATTACATAGGCTTTTCGTTTCGAAACTTCGTGAGGTTGACCCTTTAACTTAATAAGGATACACCTGCCAACCTTTAAGGGTTTTTCAAATATCAACCCTTTAAGAGGTAAAATGGGGTGACAAAGTTTTAAGTGCAATAACGGTATCGTTTTAAAGATTTTTGGCCGTTGGTTTCGGAAATGACATCGGTTTTAGATTTTAATAAGACGGTCATATCATTAACCATCATAATCATTATAATAAATTAGTAGTATGCTCACAGCACTAGCCCACGTTTTTTGCAAAAAGCACTACTCCTTTATACAGTCGGGTAATGAAGAACTCCCAAAATGTAATTCTGATCTTAAGTAATCAAATTGAAAAAGTTTCATCAAAGTCGGTCCTGCCGTTTTCCTTTGATACGCTTTCAAGCAATAAAAATATACGAACAACAACCTTCTGTAATACCTACCCCCACGGAGCAAATACAAAGCTGAGAGGACATAAACGAATGTGTCCCGTGGCTAAAAACATTGTATTTGTTCCAAGAGTACACCGTTATGGTTGTTCAAATTGTTGGTGAGTGATGCAAACCAAAGAATTAAATCCGTAATAATCAATGTATAAAGTCTCATTCTTGATTGTTACGAATTTAATTCTTTGTTCTAATTTGATTCTTAAATTTCTCATATCAGATTTAAGAGAAAGCTGCTTCTCTCAAGGTCACATATACGTAACTTGCTCACGTGTGAGCCCAATAGTTCAGTGGTTTTGCTCCAGGACTAGAAGTTTTTAAGTGTTTTTATTATTTACTGTATTTGACATTTATTCAATTAGACATTTTTCGCAAGGGGAAATCTTCACACATACACATTTTAGACTTGCATTCACAATTTCACACACACATAAAAACATTTTGTGTCATCACAGTGTCGGCCCACTTGGGCTTATACCCGTAAGGCTTCTCCCTACTGTGTTGCTCTATGGTAAAAACCTAATAGGTAGAGTTATATTTATAAATTGTATTTTATACTTTGTAATATTATGTGGACTTTTAAATACAAAACCTCAATAAATATGTCTTTGAAATAATTTCTTAAATATTGGTATTACAAAACCCATTACGATAACATACATTTATTTAGAATATAAATAGTCTATCCTGTGCTTTTGCAAATATAATAAATATTTAATCTAGCTTCTAAGAAAACATATAAAATAAGTATGAGAAAGTTTAAGGAAAAACATCGGTTCAATTGTTCTAGCCCCGACGATACACAAAAGAAATAAATTAGTATTTCATGAGTAGACGTCAAAAGTTTTGATATTTTCCGGAGGGTGATTGCAGGCATATGAAGAGAGGGATTTCACAGCTTTGGAAAGCGTTAGTAAGCCACGTTAAATCCAGGGCCCTATGGCGCTTTAGTGGATTTATTTTATTACGTTTACTTATTCAACGTTTGGATCGGACAATGATGACCGTCCGACTACGTTCACAATTTACTTAATTAAATGTTACATGAATGGGTGGAAGATTTTACTCTAGTGGTTAGGTTCACAGCCATTAAGTACAGCTAGCTTATTAAATCAGTCCATTACACTAATTGAAGTGTTACATATTTAGTAAAACAAATATATATGATAAAAGTAATCTTATACTATGATACTAGTTAGTTAGACAACAGTTACATTTTCACGTATTCGATCAGTACACCTCTTCTACCTATCTAGCTATACTTTTTTAAAAAAGCTAGCTAACTGCATACACCATATATCCGTAGCAGCTGTATTATTGCTCGTGATTTTGAAAATTGAAACGTTTAATCTCAACCGAGTCGGCAGAGTGAAAGAGAAGGTATTGACTCCCTGGTATTGATATTGAGAGGAAATAGAGCAATTAAGTCCCTCAACTTGGAGAGTTTACCTTGAATTTTTATTGCTATCCTTTTGTTTGCAGTCGGTTTATGAGTTAACAAATATGTATACAACCAAGCCTAACAATGCGTAGGGTAATCATGTATTATTATTGCCAGGCAATTTGCTCTAGCGATAACTTCAATTGTGACACTTTATACAACATTTACCCAAAACTTTCAGTACAATATATCGTGGTTAAACTTCGACACAAGTTTCAAGTTGATTTTGAGAAAATTTATATAAGAGTGGAATTAGGCGTCTATCTAAAAAGTGGCAAAACTGTTATCGTAAGTTTTGTTTTAAAAATGAACCTCATCCGTGTTACTTATTAGGACACTTATTATTATGTAAGCAATGTTTTGCTATGATATCGCCTTTCTTTTTGCTGTCACTATACCCTGCTATGTTTACTCAATCTTAACTCACACTCATAGAATTCCTAAGGTATGTAAGGCATCATGATAATCTGTTGTGTATTTAAGGTGTAAAAACTAAACAGATTAAAAGGTAGATATATTTGCATTGAAAAAATCATAATAAAGATAATACACAGAATCTATACGGGTATTAGAATTAAAATAAGATTAAAGAAGTTTTTCTTTACAGAAGGTGGTTAACAATGTGTTGTCACTAGGTAAATTCTCCTTAGAGTTAAAGGGATTACTTAATCTTTGTAGATAAAGCTTTTCTAAAATTAAGTCAATCCTGATTGCTAAAGTTAATTTTCTTTTAAGAAACCTATTACAGTATAGTCACAAGGATTATTCTCGCACAGGCTAGGGCGCGCTAAATTGGCCCGAGGTAAAACCAGTCAATTTAAATGGTAAAAGAGTTTCATTTAAAAAAATGTCAATGCAAATGACACCGCAGCCAAGTACTTTTCACATTTACATATCTTCATCTAGATATATTTTTACAGAATCTCGTAACAAAAACCTATAACTATATAAAAGTCCATCTTTATTTACATAATACAAAATAGATACTGTTTTACGAATAAACGAAAAACTTCAAAAATTCAAATTAACAAAATAATTTTGTGCCATGTTTTTGTCCTATTACAAAACAATTTCACCCAAGATAGGGAATTATGATAATCTTGATCATACTAAATTTATAAAGATGCTTCTTAAAATAAGAGAAGGAATACGAACTTGAATTTATTACGTCGTACAAAGCTTAAAGACGCGCCTCGTCTGCCTGTGTTTTTTTATTTCCTCAAGAATAGCTTAATGATATAATAATTACTTACAAGCTCCGTCATCTCTAAAACAAAGAAAAAGGTCAACAGCAATATGAAAAAAAACATTATCTTTGTTGTGGGAAATATTACCTTTGAAGTAGTATCAAAATTAGTAGTGGAAGCCTGCTAAGCTTACTTATGATTGCTTGCTACTACAAGTACTTAATTCAAAAGTATAGGAACGGAAAATAAGTTTTGAAAAAGACACGAATCAATACTAGCTTTTTATAAAACGTTGATCACAGCTTTTACTAAACTGATGTATAAAATGCGTGCAGTTATTTAAGTCATTAATAAAAAACAAAGTGTTTTACAAATTTAAAGATTTTATTATCAATGTGGTTTGAAAATAAACTTCGAACATTAAGGATATACAAGACAAATATGACAATACGACATTAAATACAATCGTGGGCTATTGAAATGTGTTAGTTTACTTTAGAATTGTAAAATTTATCTCAGAATAGGAAATAAAAAAATCAAGGAAACTAAATATCTTAAATAATTAAAATCAATAAGGAGACCGTTTGTAATTAAAGTTTACTAACCTGCGTGATTAAACTAAGCGGAAACAACGCAAGCGCCGTGGTAGGTAGGTAAGTTTACGAAAGCACAGTACGTGCGACACCGACGCATGCGGCCGTAAGTCATACAGTTGTTAACCCCTTTATAATAGTATTTTATTGGAAACATCGCGTAGTAAGTTTCTAAAACGAAAACTAGTGTTCTGTGGCTAACCTACTAAACCGATTTTATTGAAATTTTGTAAGTGGACTTCTAACATGTGTAGATATGTATAGTTCAAATAAATGTATTGTCATATCCACCCTGTATATGTATTTCAGTTTAAACATATATTATTTATGGTACAAATTTTGTAAGCAAGAAATAAATTTAAGCAGTTGATTTCAGCATATCTCTCAAGCGTTGGCGCACAATCTTTCCCCTCGGATTTCTCGGCATTTCTTCAATAAACTTCACACCACCCCTTAGTTGCATAAATGGTGCTACCTAAAAAGTAGAGTTATTTTTAAAAATCAAATAATGTTTTGAGTTTAAATTGTGCCCTTCTGTAAACACCAAGTTCAACTTAACAAATTGATGCTGATATCTAATATGTTAAGTCTAGCTTACTCTTTCTTTTTCACATTTTTGCTATACTAGGTAGTATTTCTATTCAAATTATTACATTAAATTACTATTATAAAAAAATGTAAAGAGGAAGAGTTATCTAGCAGTCATGGCTTTTCATGTATGAAAATAGATATTTTTTAATATAAGTGGTCAAAAGCTTACCTCTGAGGCTACATAAGTCATTAGTTCCTTCTCAGTAACGGTAACCCCAGGCTGCTTTACTACGAATGCTGTTGGTTCTTCTCCATAGACAGGTACAGGTTTACCTACAACTCCTGCTTCGCGTACACCGGGATGTAATTGTAGTATCGTCTCTAGTTCTAATGGAGCTACCTGAAATGGACAACTCAGCTTGTAACTGATACCTACACCTCATATTATTAACGAATATTTAATTTAAGTTAAAGATAGATAAAGCTGTGAAATTAGTAGCAAATAACAAATAAATAAACTTTGAATAGAAATCCAGTAATATTTTATTTAAATAAGAAAAAAATGTTTAAAACTCTCCTGGTTCCCAAGTCACAGGCGTAAATCTAGTTTAGAAACCAGGGGAACTCATTGGTTGGTATAAATAATATTTATGAATTGATATATCTGTTTCTTGTACTTGTTATATAAGCTTACTTTGCATCATCTTTTAAACCCCAACAGACCACTGCTAAAATATTAAAGGTTGTCGATGCCTGTCCTCAACAAAAAGGTTTTTCGGTACTTTAACACGCTAGTTGGGCGGGTTGGTATTGGGCTTGTTCTAAGTTTTTCATCTCTTTGTAGTGTTGCTGTCCTGCATGTAAAGGATTCATTCACCATGAATCCTTTGGATTTGTTTGGTTTAATTATCGTAATTATGTTTCCATAAAAAAGAGGATGGATATTTTAAATAAAATTATTATATTTCCGTCCGTGTATATATCGGTTATCACAGCATATAGTAGCCTATGTGTCATTCTAATGTATCAGCTATATTACTGTAAATTTTCATCCAAATCCATTGAGTAGTTTTTACATGAAAGAGTAACAAACATCCATCCATACAAACTTTCGCGTTTATAATATTAGTATAGATTATCAAAGATATACCTTAATATGCACTATAAGATAGACCTAATTTATGACATAACCATCTACCAAGACAGGATTTCTCGAGACAGGAAGATGCAAAACATATCCTTGTATGATTAGTTAACATTATTAAAATAACCTAGCAGCTATACGCAATACGTATGATTAAAATGCGTTGTCTATACTAGTTGAGAATAAAGTTTTCGGATTAAAAATGTTTTGAAACGAAATTGATACTATACTATATTGAACACCTAATACATACAACATGTGTAGGTTTTCTTTCTACAAAACTATTTAATAACCGCTTTAGATACTGTATAAAGCTTAAAAGAAAGGAAAACGCTGTGAATAGAATTTTTATATAACTAAGAGCCTTTATATAATACCCTGTTCATTGCCGATTAGAGGAGAATTATATTTGGAATTATTTGTTCTTTACTATATATATATATATATATATATATTTACGTACCTTGTAGCCATCGTACACAATAATTTCTTTTAACCTTTCCACGATATAAAAGTATTTATCTTCATCATAATATCCCAAATCTCCAGTTTTAAAGAAACCCTCTTTATCCAAGTAAACTGAAGGATCAACACCGATATAACCTTTCATAAACACCGGCCCTCTGAGGCATATTTCTCCTCGTTGATTTGGCCCTAGCATTTCACGGGTTTCTGGGTCTACTACCTATGGATAAAATATCAATAACAAAATGAACCAACACGAAAAATGATATTTTTTAGTTGTTGTATATCTGTTTAAATGTATTTTTAGAAGTAAGGTATTATTAAGGATTCCAAATTTAACTTATTTTACAATTTAACACAAGGCAATTTTTGTAAAATGGAATAAAAGGAACTACCAACTTGCTATTTATCAGGTGTTATATAGGTATTACTAGAATACCTATATAACACCTGATAAATAGCAATTTGAATGTCTCTTAGCCGAGACAAACGGAGATTACATGATTTTTGTTTCTGAACTTCCGTTTATTGGATTTAAAAATAGAGCTTTATTGTACATACTTTCAACGTGATACCAGGAGTAGCCATGCCAACACTTCCGGACTTAGGACCTTTAGTTCCCCAACTTTCTGACGTTAATTCTCCAGCTTCAGTCATTCCATAACCTTGAAGAACGTTTTTGAGATTCGGGAATCTATAAAGATAGATATAGATGTTTTTATGGGCATTTAAAGTTCTTAAAGTATTAAACATTATACACTAAACGCACACAATACACACACACGCCGGAACGTCGTGAAAATTTAAGTTGATTTCTTGAGACACAGAACAATGAACCTTACAATAAAAATAGCGTCGAATACAACAACGTTTTTTCGAGCACAATCACCGGCGCAATTTTTGGAACTGACAACGACTTTGTGTGTAACTACACGAATATTTTAGTAATAACGGTATGTATTATAAAACAAGGTGCTCATAGCCTAGTTGCACACGGTGATTTGAAACAACCACCGAGGATAAGTAACGACCGCGCGGTCAGTACCTACATAAGTGACCGCTGGTGGCATGTTACCATGAGCATCTCCGTGATTCGAAGGTAACGTTAAGCAGTCGGTCCCGGTTATTATCATAAGATAACAGTCTTGCAGCTTAGTTAGAGTCCTTTGGGCGGCTTAAAAACATCCAACCGCAAGATTACTTCATAGCCGCAACGTAGTCTTGCCAGTCCCATCCTGCACTTGGCCAGCGTGGGGACGTATGGCCGTAAATCTCTCCTGAGAGGAGACCCGAGCCCAGCAGTGGGACATTGTGGGTTGTTGATTTGATTTAAAAAAAAGACGTCTCGCGGACCGTAGTTTAGTTTAATCTACAGTACGTTAAAAATTCGAGTGATTTCAATAATTAATCCAGCGAACTCGGCGACAATTAATGAATGTTATTCTAAATTATACTACTTTTTAATTTAACAATCACTACCTTTTAAACAATTACTCACCTCGATTTGATTTCTTTGATCGTTTTGTTATGAAGTGGAGATGATCTGGAGTATATTATTTTCAGGGAATCGACATCAAATTTACCTACTTCTTCTGACTTTGATAAATAATTAACAAAAGAGGGTACTAAGAAGGCTACATTAATCTAAAATAATAAAATAAATTACATGTAAATTGCTAATAAGAAGAAACATACTGTTAAGAATATTAATTTACTAGAGCGATAATAATTTAATTGAGAAGCAACTTTCTAATTTATGAACACTAACGTTCTACTGGACTTTTGTGGTTGCTAATTCGCTTCATTGTTTATTTTGATTGAAACCATATAGAAAAGATATTTTCTTTCTCAAATTTTCATAAATACACATGAGATTTCTTTTTTAATTTTTCATAAATAAGGTATTACTTCAGTACCATCAATATCTGCTCAAAGGAAACTGTTTGAACTATTTAATGAATACCAGCGTTTATGTGAATTACTTACTTTACAACTCTCAACACATTTCATTAAAGAAAGAGGCAGTGCTTCATCAAAGTATACAATTTTTCTCCCCAAAGCAAGAAATTTATAAGTCATGAAAGTATCATAGTTGTGATACCACTCTCCGAATACAAAAGCAGTTTGTAGAGACTCGTCTTTGAAGCTGTAAAATCAGCAAATTATGAATATGACAGAATTTCTACTGTAACAAGAAGTGTTTTGTGTACTATCCGGCGTAAACTTCATTTTTTGTAAATCAACGATGATGAATCTTCATTTAATTACGACTATTTTAAGCAACATTTCGTAGATACGATGAGGGGAGGTCGCATCGCATACAGATTGTCGCAGGAACTAACTTGGCATATAATATAAAAGTCAAAAATCTGAGATGAAGAAAGAAGCTTGAATAACGATTAACCTATATAGGTATTAAGAAGTATATAAGTATTAATATGACTTGTCTAGTTCCCATAGTACAAGCTCAGCTTGGTTTGGGCCTAGATGGCATTGTGTGTTAAAATGTCTGAACATATTTATTTATTTATTTATACTCATGAAAATCGACGAATCTTTAATTTGAGATAAAATTATTGTAAAAAAAATATGACACCAATATTGTGAATATTTCTATAATGTTACTAGTTATTATTTTCGTTAAAAATAAGTTAATAAATCTGAAATAGATATGGTAGGTTATTACCAGCAACCAAAACTTTAACTTTTCTTAACATGTTCAATGTTCTATTTCTTTCTTTCCAAATAATGTTCTATTTACCAATCAATTATTATTAATATCATCAATTTTTATTTACAAAAAAGAAGTATATACGTATTAATATCAGTGGTCTAGTACCCATAGGGGTACTAGACCACTGATATAACACCATCTAGTCCCAAACTAAGCAGATGGCTAGATGGCGTTGTGTGTAAGATGTCCGAAATATTTATTGGTATTTATTTATTAATTAATAAAATTGTAAAACTTACTCATCAGGTAGACTATTCAAAATGCAATTCAAATGTGTCAGTTGCACACCCTTTGGCATTCCAGTGGTGCCTGAAGAATATAAAATAAATGCCGTGTCACATTGTCCCTGCACTTGTACCGGTTCAAAATTGTTTACGTCTTCATCCTTCTTCAGCAATGATTTAATGGGTATCAAAGCATAGTTATCGTCTCCATCATCCAATGTTATTATTGTCTTAATACACTCAAAGCTTTTCAACATATCACCGTAAGACTTCCAAAAATGGTGAGAACATATAAAATATTTAGGTTTCGTTATTGTAATCTTATGTTTCAATACCGCTGTAACATCATAATAATTTATATTACAATAATTCATAGAATTACGGCATCCTTTGTTTTCCCTTATATTTTCCTTAGAGGCTACTTAACAATAAGCTTAATTACTTGCATTAAGAGTCGTCATTAAGAGGTTTGAACTTGTCGTTATAATATAAGCAACAGACAAAAATTGTACTAATTTTTTTTTAATTTAGCATCTACTATTTTATTTTCTGATGACATCAATACAGATTTATTGTTAAACTGAGAGTATTCTATTCTTAATAAATTATATGAACCTCTATATGATTTTTATTCGACTGAAAAATAGAAAAAACTACTAGCATTTACTTAATAAATCCTTCATCTAACAACGAATATCATTATATTCTCCTTGAATTTAAAAAAGTATCAAAATACATGGAGCGTTTAAAGGATGTAGTGGAAACAAGATAGTTTGTCTCACCTCGACCGCTCTTTAAATCATAAGGGGTGTACGTCGCACCGGTGAACACTATCGCAAGAACTGTTGGCACGAATTCATTGCGTTTTTCAGATCCTACTGCAACAATGTCACCTCGGCCCACACCCAGCTTTATCAAAGCGGTGGACATATTGACGGCATATTGGGTAAATTCTTTATATGTTACTTTCTCGTGTGTTTCGCCATGCTCCTAAATAAATACGTATCTTTGAATTCTTATAAAATCTATGGAAAAGGAAATCTTAAGGAATAGAATATCAAATTGACTTACTAGTGCTATTTCTTCCTTCTTACGTCTAAGTCGGTCTAAAATAAATTTACCAAAGTTCAAATGGGCTGGAACTTTGACATCTTGATCTCCAAATACACATAAATTGTTAGCCAACATTTTATAAAATACAATTCTAATGCAAATAGCTATCAAGTTGCACTTGTTTTGCAGTCACTGTGCTGTTTAATTTTATTGGCTGTTATATATGCAGCATAATGTTCATTTTACCTCATTACTAATAATTGATTATGCTAAAGACACGTGTTTACTATATCGAATAGGGCACAGTTTCATATAAGCTCATCTAAGAGTATTGAATATGTGATTAAAGTTCTTCGGTACTCATTCAATATTTTTAATAACATACAAACTTTTAAATAAATGCATAATTTAATCACAGTGGTTAAGAACCTTTAGATTTATTATCATAGAAACAATGTGACTGTACTTTTAACTTATCATTTTAATAAACAATTTATTTTAATTTAATACTATTATTATCACTTAGTTTCCATTTACCTTATCCTTATGATGTTGTTATTTTTCAATAATGTTATTGATTTCTTCGAAGCTACTTAGTGTTTTTCAATAATAAAATAAATGATAATGTCTGTACTTTGACTATAAATAGTGGTTTGTACAATGTACCAACATATTTTTATATAAAATACAATGGTAAGCAATTGATTATTTAAATTAGAAGTAGACTTATTTAAATAAATGCTATATCAATTTATTAAGATTATAAGTAAAAAATATCTTAAAGTATCAAAGTATTTAAAGACATATATTTTACGAATATTTATGTGAAAAAAAAGGAATAAATAAAATGACATGGTTGAGCCGGGAACAGAAAACGGTGTATTGGAAAAGAAGAAAAAATGCACATTACACATTCAAGTTTTATAAATCTTCCTCTTAAGACTATCCGGATTTCGATAAATTCTATACAAAATTCAGTAACTTTTGAAACGTAGTGTGCTTTTCTGACATGGTAAAATTTAATATACGTTTATAGACAAAAGGTTTATTACCTATCATATTCGTATCATTGTAATGTTGTAATATACGTGGTGGACAAACTGAAAATATAGTGAGACGTTGATATAATTAATACAAAATAAGTTTGTTTAACTTTGTCCACCATTTTTTCTACGAGTTCCGTACTCTCCTAGCCCCGCATCGACACAGTTATCACTCAAACGAACTTTACATATCTTATTATTGACTGATTTCACTTCTTATGTCGCACGATACCAATTAGCCGTTTAAGACTACTTGATGTTGTGTCATATACAGCCGACTAAAATTACATTACTTCAGACTTTTTTCAACTAACCAGTACTTTGTCCACCATTTTTTCTATGAGTTCCGTACTCTCCTAGCCCCGAATCGACACAGTTATCACTCAAACGCACTTTACATATCTTATTGTTGACTGATTTCTCTTCTTAACATGTCGCACGATTCCGATTCACCGTTCCAGGCTACTTGATCTTGTGTCATATACAGCTGACTAAAATTAAGTTACTTCAGTTTTTTTTCAAACTAACCAGTAACATAACTCTTTTGATATCGATCACCTTACCTGATTTATATATATATATATATATATATATCAAAAGGTTTACAGTGTCTTTACAGGACCCTCCTTCCAAAGCGATACCATAAGTAAAAATAGTTGGTAACTTTAGAATAAACGTGATTACTTGAGAGGTACTGTGGATAGTAGCGAGCGCTGATAGTACCGTCACCGGCCCATAACCACCTACATTGACTCTTCCTATGCCTGACCCCTCGCCCCTAAGGCCAGTATCATTCTCGTAATTTTTAAAATACAAGTTAAAAATATATAATATAGGTCGTCAACATGCACTTGGGGACTATTGGGTAGCGCCTGCGCCTCATTTCCGCACGGGTCTCTGGCTCCTCAGGATCAAACATTCGGCACCCTCTGACTCACTCAACACTTAACCGTCTTTTTGTTACATTTCTATCGCGTTTACAGTGTTATAGTTATTAGTTACAGAAAGATTTTGGTTTATTTTGTGTTTAACTAACTAACTACATAACGCCCGGTACCAAGAAAACGATTCGTAATCATTCATAATCACACCACAATCCTGTTGTTTTATAAATTTTGCAATACTTTTATTAAGCCTTAATGTTATGTATTAAATTATCAGTAATTGTACGTTTATTAAGTTTGTCTTTATAGGGGTGTATTCACTTATATTCTCTATTCTTCTATTTGTCTTCTATTGACTATTTGATAAAAGTAGGTCAAAGCGTCCTGTGAAGTTTTAATATTGTACAAAGTATCCTAATTGAATCACTGAACTTCTCTTATAACACATGGAAATTATATTTCGTTAATTGCCACGAAATATGGCCTTGACTATTACAATTTATACATATGCTATATAAACTATATAGCCCTTCTCAGGTATCTACACTTCATTCTAATACGATTATAAGGTAACGTTAATATTAAAGGAAGGTATTTATCTCTAGGTATAACACACGACAATAATGTAGTCATTATTAAGTTTTAATAGGGTTCTTGCACGGTTGTTAATGTAACACATGTCTTTTACCTGCCGAAGTTCACAAAATCCCAAAATATATTGCAAATAATTTTCCACTACTATCGTTGCCAACGATATGTTGAAATCACTCACTACTATAACAGAGTCATACTTGGAACACACATTTTCTTATTCAAAATAAATTCATTATAGTTACAAGTAGGTGGAATATACACCACGCAATACTAGAATAAGAAATTATTTTTGCAACTGACCATCGCAATAACTATTTCAAATAAGGTCGCATTCACAATCCACATTGTCATTTGCCTTGATTTCGTAATTGCAAATATGTGGTAACTTGAGGCTAGTACGTTTAGGTTCGTGAATTTTTTTCTAATTTAATTTCGTTATCATAGAATATTTTTATAATGTATTTAAAAAGATGAGAAACTATACCAGTTCGTTCGTTGAATTTGTATTATCCAGTCAATTTTTTGTTTATTTATAGGATAAAAACAGTATAAAATAACAAACATGAAACGCCCATAAAACCCACATTGGTTATCTTGGGTGTGAATGTATATAACTTATTTAATTCTGCTTTGTTTAATAATCTATATGTAAGATATAAACAAGAAATCAGGTACATATAAGAAGAATCAAATTAGTTAAAAAAACACTATCAACAAGGTATGTAGTGTAACGCGCCTAGTCAAGATGGCGGTAAATATTCTCCAATGCACATCAAGTAGAATGGCTAGAATACGAATGTCCCCGCATTAATCCAATCCACAGCATTTTATAACATCTGATAAGTCCAACCATTTTTAATACTAAATTCCTAAACTCAGCAGATAATATTAAACTTTTTTTATCATAATTATTCTAATGATTATTAGCATACAATCATTATTAGATAATACAGCATTGTTTAACATTAAAGATTTATTACTCCGGAAGTACCATTGTACAAAAAGAGTACAGACGTCATTAACAATATTTTAAATAGCGCCGGAAGCTGACAAGCGGAAAGCGCCAAGATATTAATATTATTTAATGTAAATCAACGATTCACTTGATTATTAAGGTTATAATATATTTTATACGAGGTTGGAGTTGCTACTTATAAGAGTAGGTATGAATAATATTTTTCCCGTTCTTTTATTTACTCAATATTTGGTACCCGGGTGCAGAGACAGATATACATATACTTCTTTTGCTCCAGGGCTGAAATCTGTGGAATTCGAATCTTTAGAATAGTCTAGGAAGCTAACCCATTCCTTTTTCGAATTACAACTTTCCTATCATCATCAGTTCTAACTAGCTTCTTCTCCACCAACTGCGTTGAGATGATATTTTATTTACACTGTTATACTGGTGTTATACGTCTGTGTGGACGTGTCCTTAAGTTCATTTAGTTTCGCGCTGTTGCTGTTCGGCGTGTATGGACCGTCATTTTTAGATTATTTTGCAGTCGTCAGTACTCGCTGCTGTCTCGCTCTCACCTTGCTCAACTGATATCTTGACCGACTCTTCTATCTTGCCCATAGTTTTTGATGCCACAAAGTAAATTTTTACAGATACCTTCAACAGGTTATTTATGATGATGGAACAATTTTTTTAATGGTCAACTGTTGATCTTCAACACTCTTATGTATCTTAATTATCCTCGAAAATGTTCTTTCTGTAATTTTCTTCGACAAATTGTCAGAAGGCCTTCCAATGTTTACTTTCGACATTGTACAAATAAAGTATTTTATTAAAGACTGTGTACTCGACTCGCGGGTTTTTTTTAACAATTTAACAGTATATCAAATAAGAATTGAATGTGATGAAATGAAGAATAGAAGAGTAACTTACTCTTCTATACAAATAAATAAAATTCAAGGGTCTGTTTGAAATTTCAAATCAATATATATAGCGAAATGCTAAATGCTTGTGAAAGTATATATGGTACATTACGGTTAAGAATTAATTTTATATTTTATTTATTATTTGTCTATGTCTGTTAGCTACGATTAATCTCTAGAATGGCAGGACAAGTCTAAAAGAAAATTTCACTAGCAGATAACTGATGATTTAAGAATTAACTTGGGCTACTTTTTTTAACTATGTATCAACCTAATCATGACAGTGTTATATCAGGTCATGTGAAGTAAATAAAGGAAGGTCTTCTTATTCTTTTGAAATATTTTCTTAAATTAATAATACATGACCACCATCTAAAGCAATTTACATGCTTGTCGGGTTTTCTTTTACTGTCCAATGTGATCGGCAATTTATGAGTGGCAAACACGAATGCACTAAATTATTAAGTGAGGTATCGATTGGTACGACTATAAAGAGCAGTGGACTTAGATTGTTCCGTTTTATATATTCATTGTAATGTCTAGACAGTATATGCATTTCACATAGTTCTGTTCTCAGGAAAACTCAGTCAAAATGTTAGGCAATAATATTCTTTCGTACGTTAAGGCGAAGGTTATTTGAATCCTCAATTTTGAAACTTACGGTAATTATAATAATATGATACTATTATCATAACTAATCCTTTATTTTCTTAATCGATCTTTGTATTTAGTGTGCGTTGTTTTACGTCGAGGAGTCAATGAATTTCTATTTCTAATTTTGTACATTAGTATGTTGCCAAAATCATACATTTAATTTTCTGTGTATTAATCCCTCCCTTAGAATGGTATCTGCACGTTTTTGTATAAGTATATACACAAAAATTACATATAGCCAGGTACACTTTTCAAACATAAAATATATGATTTGTTTTTTTCATAACCGTAAACTCGTAAAAGGTATATTTATGTAGAAAGTTGTATCTTATTATATATATATATATTAACTATAATATACTTTTATCCTATCCTAGTTTATTGCTTGACGTAAGCCTCTCCCATTGAACTACATTATCCTAGTTTATTTATAGCAAACCTTCTTCTCCTAAGTAAATTATAATGTAGGTTATCTATTTTAAAAATTATTTATCCTCAAAACACTATCTATTAAAGTTTTAAATGTCCACGTGTAGCGCTTTAGTATACTTATTTGTGTTAACATATCATGTTCATTATCATCATCATCAGCCTATCACAGTTCGCTGCTGGGCATAGACCTCTCCAATTGCACACCACTTAGTTCGATCCTCGGCTTCTCGCATACAGCTCCTGCCAGCCGTCTTGCGCAAACCACCACTCCACCTGTTAATTATTATTTGTAGAGACATATTATGTTAATTGTTGTTATTTGTAACAACTTTCACTGTCAAAATTATATAAGTACATTCCTATTATCTACTATTTATAAAAATTAATATCACCCTAAAAGTATTTGCAATATAAAATAATATAATTATTAAACGAACAAACAGGTTTTGTTTGTAGTTATTAACCTATAAAGCGGCGGACACGCATACGCGTCGCGTGACGCGACGGCCCGTTCTTATGAGGATGAGCAGCACCGTCCCGGTCCTAACGCTGTCATCTTATATATCTCGCCGGGCTAATTAATTAAATAGTCCTCATCTATATTACTTTTATATTCACCATTCTAATATCTATCACTTCTTCTATATTCTAGTGTAGCTTCATGTATGTGTAATTTCTTCAATAAACTTTCGTTCCTTCTACTCTGTACTGTCGACTTACTTCATTTCTTTTCACTTCCTACATATGTATACCTTTATGTATCGATGTACATGTATACCTTTGTGTATCGTGAGCTGACAATCATCGATCCTACATTGTTTCTAATCACCGAGTTCAACTGGGCTATGTGCGCCCCTATATACGCTTCTATATAGATATATAGAAAATATATAACTAAACAATGTACCAAGTATGATTGCAATAATAACAACTTCACTCTTCTCACATGCAGCCGTCATCTCAAACTTCAGTACAGCACATACTGTGGTAAACGCACTATTCAATTTTATTCTTAAGAAATCCGTGATCCATGAAAATGTATTTTATAGAGACTAAGAATAAACGATGGTGCTCATCTCTTCATAATTTGACCTTGGTGGGAATAGAACCCGCAACTTCTGGCTGAATATTCTGAATAATAAGGTTCACTAACCACTAAAGCTATGATATTAGGTTTTGTATCCAAAACAACGACGGCGACGACGACTCAGATATACCTAAGCCTTTGACACTATATTTTAAGGTACACATTGCTTGCATATTCTATTGAGTAAAATCAAACCAGAGGTAAATTTTAAGCTTTGTTTTATTTCAATACTTTATACATTAATTTGGCAATTTCCACTTTGTTGCAATTACAGAAAATCATAATTAGATAAAAGATAAAGTTTTCTACTATTTTCTATAGTCACTACTAGTAACATTGTTAACAGCAAATAAATAAATCTTACTAGTTAATTAATATAATATAAAAATAAGCATTTATTAGCAATTAAAAAAAAACTAAATTGGACTGAAATTCAGTATTATGTTATTAAAAGTTTGGCCCTTATTTGCATATATTTACATCTTTGCTTTCCTATAGAACGAAACGTATTTTTTGAATTCTAGTACTTTAATTTTAGACCAGTAACGAATAAGAACAGAGTTACAGAGGGAAATCCTTCATTACATCTTTTTATGATTCTTACTTCAACTAATTCACTTTTGATTTAATCTTTGTGAAATATTTTACATCGCTGAACAATTTCAATATACAGTTTAGAGAAACTATCTCCAGACTATATATGACTACTAGTAAAAGTTGCAAAGGAATTTTTTAGGCTACTGTCACGTTTGAATGGGGTAGAGTTATATGGAAATGAGAGCCATGTCCAACGATATGGAGAATAACAGTCCAATAGTCTCTATTCAAGCAAAACAAGGTTACGTTTAACAGGTTTTCGTACATATTTTCTAAATCATTTACAAGAAAGTACACTTGACCTACTTATAAGATTTCAATGGACATTTATTAGGTTTTAACTCTAATTTCTAGCTAAGCGTTTTTTTTATAAAATCGTTGTAGTAGAAAATGTTGTGTAAAAGTTGTCTTCAAATAATCAAATGGATTACTTGAACATGTTAATGATAAAAGAAGCTCAGGCTACCGGTAACAATTTTTTTCAGACTTTTAACATTACTTAACTTTTTATAGTAAAGTAGGATTAAAGACTCTTTCTCAAACTCTTTTTTATTATATAGGTACTTACGATTTAGAACAGATTGTAATTTACTGATCGATTTGACTAGACCCATAATATTGAGGTTGGTTAATGTTTTACAATATCTAAAGGAATTCACAGCTTTACAACTAGAAATGTATAACTAAAACGAAATATTATTCAAAGAAACTTTATGTTCATACGGAAAAGGCTTTTAAAACGATTTCACTTAGTAAAGAAAAAAACAACAATCATTCACAGAAAAGGCTGAAGTAGCGTGAAATCTAAGTCAGTTTTATTCTTAGTAATCAAAACAATCATATCAATAGCTGTCTGGGCAGCCTTAAAAAAAGAGAAAATTAATATTGCAACGGATACTTAGAATCCATGACATCAATATAAATATCAAGAAAGTAAAAGTTGTCTTGCTATATTCATCACATGAAGAAGTAATACAAAGTTTGTCACTAAAATTACTTTGCCGAAAGATGCACTGTCAGGTAGATCATCTCCTGTAACCAAAAAAACAAACTTGTACAGAACAGACACATAAGAGTATAGAAGAAATAAATCAATATATAAATTTTGCATACGTTTTAATCGCCGTACCGATTAGAATTAACCTTTTTGAAAAGAATTTATTATATCATAATCAGATTAATTAAAGTTCGAAAGGAACACGCTCATAAAAGTCGGTTACAAAAGCTAATAAAAGCGTGTCAAACAGCACATATTTAATATTATTATACTAAGAGCCAATTAACTAAACACAAATAATAATGTCATAAACTTTATGTTTAGTAAATAAAGTATTTAAAATAAGATCTATACTTTATATTAAAATATAATTAAACAACTGTTTACTTGCATGAATTTTGGGTAAAACCAAATATGGGTGTAATATATTTACCGAAATCCCTTTCTCCGTACATTTCTCCTTGGAAGTTTGAGCTGATTGCGTTGCTACTTTGGATGATTTGCGGCAGACCTGTCATAATTTAATTTATTTTACTATCCATTTCATAATAAATTGTTCAAACATTTGTAAGTTTGAATTTACTCACCCTTCTTCCTAATAGTTTGATTGTCTAAAATTGATTTTTGAGTTGTAGTAAAAGCAGATGGCGGTGCCGGTATTTCTGTAAAAAAATATATTAGAAATATTACATTACATAACCCTACATTCTAATAATGAATAATAAAAGTTGAAAAATTATAGTAGTTAAAAAAGACACAGCTTATTGTTATAAACTAAATTTAAAAAATTATGAAGTTTATACAAAGCGGATCCAATTTTTTCATGTGTAAACCAAATATAATGTCGTAATTTGCTGACAAAGTCTGTAAGCAGTAAGTAGTACTATACAAATTAAATGGAAAATTAAAATCATGCATTTAATTTGCAGAAATCAGGAGATAAATAATATTAATAGTTGTCATCTCTACAATAAATTAAATTAATTATAAGTTGACAACTTATAATAAATTTTATTTAATATCAGGCATACATTTCTTTTTTTGTTGTGTGTTGACTTTATTTCATCAACGTCAATGTAGCATCAATTTAAATTAATTAAACGTAAGTTAAAGATTAATAAGGATACTCAATACACATAATGATGTTGATGTTAAAAACAGTTTAGTACTTTGCACTAAGTAAAAAGCTTTACCATCAATTGACAGCCCATATTGTATGATTTTCCCATACTTTCAAATTCCCAAAGATCGTAAAAAAGGCTGTTTGTTTTTACGAGTCTTTCAACGTTTTCAATCGCTTCCTCCAACGGGAACCGTTTTAAATCAATCTACTAATATTGAAATATTACCGTCGAGTTTGATGATTCCATCTGTTTCGCCCAGAGAGTTTTTTGCGATGCATTTGTAGAATCCAAAGTCTTCTTTAGTGATGTTCTTTATTTTAAGCATCATGAACTTGTTGTAGCCACTGTCCATCGGGAATGCCTCGTACTTGCCTCCTATAATTTCCATTTCTACTTAAATAAAATACCTGTGTTTATAAGTGTAAATATCATACCTCACTAAGTACGAAGTTAAATTAAAATCTTACGGAAGAGAATTTGATGATAACAATTTTTTAAGAACATAATCCAAGATACGTTTCCTTGCTAGCCTGTATTATTTTTTTAACTACTTCACTTAATCTTTTTTTATTTTACAAAAAAAACTTCAAAAGAAAATCCTCCAATAGAAATGTTTTAAATTTTAAATTTAATTTGAATAGTTATAGTAGCACAAAATAGCTATAGTTTTTGACTGTCTAAAAGCACGTTATTATCTTATAGAAACTCAATTATTGTTAGAACATTCCACTATAGTTGAAATTCTTAAATAAGTTATTATAAATATAAATTGCATTTGTACATGTCGATATATATTCTCTTCTCAGCTTTATTAAAAACTACACTAGAAATTATTGTAAAATAGAGGTAGAGAAAACTCTTTATGTATAACCGTATTTATAATGAGAGTATANATATATATATATATATGTGTGTGTGTATATATACAATTATACACACACAAATATATATTAATATATCTATGTTATCGTATATATATATATCTGTTGGTATGTTTATATATCTATTAGTATACATATAAATATAATTCCTTAAGCAAATCACGTATTTAGTTGTAAGTTTAGCGTTAAGTCGTCTTATATTGTTGTAGGTCAAACCTTGTTATTTTCTCATCAGCTTTCGATTAATGTTCCAATCGTCATGACTATAACCTGGAAATATGCTGTAATGGCTAATAAACTGGGATCTGAAAGAGAAGTGAGCCAAGCAGTGGGATCCACCCTTGCCTCAATTTATTACGGTTATATTAGCAGGAAAACCGTTATAAAGTATGGTTGTTATGACACTAGGAAAGGAGTAGAGGTTGAATACTTGTGAAGCCTATAAGAAAGGTAAACTATCATAAAATCCGCATAAATATTATTAAGGCTTAGTAAGTTAATTATGAAAATTAAATAAATAAACTTATTGTTTAGGCATTAGCATTTTGGACGCCGTAAAAAGGTATATGTGCAATTGCTAAAAAATAAATTAATTCGGTGAACAAAAATAGCTAGGCAATGACGCATGATAATAATTGAGAAGCTTATTTTATTAGTGAATTCCGCTCTCAAAGATTACTTAAAAAAGTAATCTGTACCAAACAGTAGCATTTTTCAAAAGTGGTAAGGGCTTGACTTTGATTTTTTTTTATCAATTCAAATATCTATAAAATTCTGTATTACTGATTTTTAGTTGTTTGTTGCAATTATTTCCTAAACTACTAAATCCTAATTAATTAGGTACTAACATTGATTAAATACGTGGAAGTCCCGAAAAATATAAAACACACTTTTTGATACAAACTTCGATGCACTATTAACTCATCCTATTCAGTGCGTAACACTATTTTGAAATAGGCGTTGCTATAATTTTTTTACCATTCATGGCATCTGAACACAAGAAATGTGGTCCTGATGCTCGTTAGCTATTTTAATTCAATTTTCGTATTAAAAAAGAAATGAAATATCTAAAAAGTAACAGAGATTCTCAGAACAAAATTCATGCATCGTTTGTTTAGGTAAAATTCAACATATTATTAATGAGATTTCTGACCATCTTTTGGAAGGATCGTAAACATTCAATTGTTTCCATTAAAAATATTGTCTTTGATAATGTATTCACCGATTGAATACAGCAATCAACTCCAAATTCAAACAACAACTCATATATTTTAGCCGGTCTTTGCATAAAATCCTCGGAACAAAAAAGCTATGAAAAAGTTTCCGATTCAATGTTGCTATTCAACTTATTTATCAATTGTTCTATTCAGCGGAAGTGGATATTGTGAAGTATTTCATTATACGAGTATTCTCTGTTTGCGTATGAATAAGTATATTCGGTACGTATTAGAGTATACCTCGTTCGTTTGCTCCAATACAAGAGAAACTATTTTCATTATGAACTCATAAATCAATGATACAATCGAACGATACCGCACTTGACAGGAACGCATGTTATTTATGCGAATATGATAAATATACGTATTCATATTGGGCTTGAAGATCAATAATATTTTGATAGCCTGTTTGTGTTTAGAGACATTTGTGATTATAGTTCATCATTAACATCTCTTAAAATAGAGCATTGAGAATTTATTGGATAGGTTGGTTATCGATATTCGTGACATTAGTGGTTAATCTAGTAAAATATTTATATCTTAGCAATTATAACATATCATTTTAATGGGTTATCATCCCCGAAAAGTCAAGGTGAAATATACAAGACTAATGTAGTAAAACTTAGCATGTAAAAAAATCGTTTAAAGCCATTCAAACATTTTATAAATCAATACGAAACAATTTTCATTGAAAAGTTAAAAAAATAGAGAAAAGCAGTTCAAGGCCTCTTCTTTTCTTATCTTATTATCTACTTTAAGAACTTTTTTAGAAATAGTAGTTCAATCTTTTCAAAGTGCTACTTCTTCTACGGTCATCATAGCGCAGCAGATGCAGCGCGAATCGTAAAACAGGGATTTTTTAACTTTTATGGTTTATCGTGACTAGAGTTGTGATTTAGGTTGTCAATAACAGGTTACGGTCGACTTAGTTAGTAGTCACATTAATACTTCTTTACCACTTTATGAATATTAATAAAATCTTCATTGAATTTCTTAAGCTATTGTGAGCGTCGGGAGAACAAACTACGTTTATGGCATCTTTTAGACCAGGATAGTAGTTGAGTAAATATCATCTAGTTGTCCACTATCAAACGAGTAAGAAAAGTGTACAGCAAAACAATCGTACCATTAAACTAAACGGTTTACAGGTCCATATCTGATACTGTATTCAAAGTGGATCTTGGGGTGAAGAAACGTATTTAGTTATGTTTTGAGAAAAATGCAGACTGTTTATTTCTGTATTTATTTTATTCTTTGGACTTACACTTTGCATAGGTAATTTCTTTGATTTCTCTTGTTTTGAACTTGAATTCGATCTTCCTTACTTTTCCTAAGACGTAGCGAGCGTCATCTTCAACCGTTCTTTTGAGGATATATACTCCTTCTTCAAGGGGTAGGCAAAACATACCTACTAGACATCTGTATTATAAAAACTATGAAAAGTGGAGCTTGTTGCCGTGACAAGTTACTAACATTATTTAAAACAAGTAAGTAGTTAATATTGGTTTAATTAGACTATCACCCTTATTTGAAAAAGTCCTTGAAATGTATTCAAGGACAGTCCATTAGCCCATTATTTAACATTTTTTTTCGTACTGATTGAGTATGTTATTTACACCAATGAAGCTATTTCAATAAATGTCCATAGTCCTCATAGTTAATCATAGTATTACAGTACAAAGTAGACTAATACACTACAAATCTCACCGGAAATAATCATGTCTCCCCGGTCTGTTGTCCAATAGTTGATGGAGGAGGGGTATGCTTCCGTGTGGCACTCTAGGGTTACATCTTGTCCAATGTAGGCCCCTTCTAATTGATTTGGTATAGAGAGCATTGGAGGAACTGTTGAAATGTCATCAGATATTAATACCAAATAGTGAAAATTATATAACACTAATAAAATAAATCATCGTAATGAAGTTTAAAAGGCTTCACTTCTTTAATAATTACTACTTAAATTGAGAAAGAAGACTTTTTTACACAGTAAGTAAATAGTACACAAAATGTCATTATCTTTTAATAATACGAGTAACTAAACATGGAATTGATACATCAATCATAAAACAATTTAAAAGAATATGTACGAACTTTTCTAACTACTGTTAGTAAGTGAAACTGTAAGTCGTTAAAGTAATACAATCGTTATATACCAATTATTCATTAATCAATATTACAATGTACGACACAAATATGGTTCCAACTATTTTATTAATAACTGTTCAAGATTATTTAGTTAAGAAAAAAGAACACGTTTATTACCTTTGTTTCACAGAATTCAACTACAAGATTATTTCATTAATGTTTTAATTAGTATTATTATTAGCATAGCTTTTATTAAAAATTCAAGAGAATTGTAGAATGATGTAGAGTTTTCCTCTGAGTCTTTTTTCTTAATTAGGTAGGGATCGGCTTTAACTTTACTACAGTCAACCGTATGATGATAAATAGAATGTTTTAAATGCTACTAAAAATATATATTTTGCTGCCATATTTCAATATTTGTTTAATTTCATTTAATGAAAAAATAACAATTATTGGTTAATCTAAATCTTGTAACAATATCTCTCACGACATATTTTGTAATAAATCTGGTCTATCAGGTTAATATTCTCGATGTATTGAATAAACTAGGATTATTTATTATCTCTAAAGTCTCAACAGTATTAGAAACAGCCCATATAACCTAAATTTCAATAATTTTAAGTAAAACAAGCGTCATGTTTCTTTTAATTGGTGAATGCGAAAATATCGCTAAGGGTTACCTAGTCTAAGTGGTCCCTTAAATTTAGAGGACGTTGGTGAAACTAGCCATTATTCCTCTTTTTTATATTTTAAACTATTATTCCAATATTTTCTTGACACGCAACATAAGAATCTATCATACATTCACATCATTTGCTCACGTTGATCTCAATCATTGTTACATAATTTATCGAAGTGTAATATTACTGTTTCCGGTCCAACTCACACAGTCGTTTCGGCAGTAATTATATGTGTTGTGGTACCTACACGTGAGAGTAGAAATACTTACACTGAACCATGAGCATGATCCGTTTGCTAATCGAAGGTGGCACACCATTAGATGCTATACACAGGTAAGCCCCCATATGTAATCGAGACACCTTTGTTATTGTCATTGTCTCTCCATCCACTACGCTCACTGTCAACAAAACAAATACGTAAATGTATTTACTGTTTCTTACAACGTAAATAATGTTAACTATAGTATAAGAATGAACAGAAAACTTTTGAATATATGATTTTTATAGATATTGTCGTTATAATAATAATGTTGTGTTAGGAAATTATTGCAAATGATTTTTGTGGATATTTTTTTTTACTTATTATGTACAAACACTCTAGTCACATATAAATAAAAGACTTGTTCGCACAAAAATAATAATTTATAATGACTTAGTATTAATCGAGTAAGTAAGTGTTAAAGGAAATCGAACCAAGTGGCGTGAAATTGGACAGGCCTATGTCCAGCAGTACTGCGATACTGCTAATGATGATGATGAGGAAGTAAGTGTTTTACCTCCTACGAACGTGTAAACCATGTAGGTCTTAGGTCGGGTGTACTATCTTTGTTTGATTTTTTTCCATAAATCTTTATTTCTATAATTCTAAAATAGTAATATGTATTAATTCTTAATAAATACAGTCTTAATAAATCAGGTTGGACACAATGCTATGGGCTAATGACGTATACAATACAAATCCCTCTAGCAAATACGTAATCTGCAATACCTGTTATTGTTCCAGTGTAACATTGCTCAGCTCTTTCAGTTTAGTTTTTTTTTAGTTTACTCGTAAAGAGATATCATTCGCAGATTTTCAAATTCAATTTAAATTTATGTCTCTAAGGATTTTAAACGAACCTTGAGAAGTGGTCACAGCGCACTTATTAATGAACTTAAATATGTATAACAAAGATATTTCTTTGATCGTACACATGATACTAGTAGTTAAATACGTTTTTATTTCGCAAATCTTTTTAACTATTTGACATATTTTTGAACTAACGCGATTTAAAGTGTAGTTAACATGTTATTGAAATAATAAATTCTAAAGATTTAATCAGCAAAGTACTTGTTCAGAATTAAACATCTTATATCCGGTAGCTCATACCTAACGATAATACAAAAAAAATGAGACAAGATTACATCTTACACTATATGAAAGATTTTAAGACTCAGTAGTATCAATAGTACATCGATAACTTAATCAGTCAATGTCGACGGTGGATATTGAGATAAATTCTTACAGTTGTCCTCAAGATCCTATGTTCGTGAACCCCCACGAAATCGACTTAAATGGATGATTTTTACAGGCTTACATTTATCAAGCCAACCCTGTTGTGACCTCAACAAGCGAGCTCATTATTGCTTCTAACCCTAATTTAAATAAAGGATGGAAACTACAAAGTGTCCAATTTATTTACGTAAATATTTACAAACCAAAGACTTCAGTTGTATCGATTCGAAATAACAGAAGAAAATTGTAGTGGTTAGATATTATTTTGGACTTGATAGTTAATTTAAAATCTTAATATTTGATAACTGAACTTATGAGTAATAAAAGTCCAGTAGTTGACTATTGGAGGCTTTTGACGATGATGATGAAAATTTATTTAGAACGAAACACTGTATAAATAATATAAGATAGTTATGATATTTTATTTTTATTTATTTATTCATCTTCACTGTACACATATAACAAACAAATAGAAAAAACGAGTTGCAATATAAAATACAAATGTGACAATTGTCATTGTGTAGGCGCTCATAGCCCAGTTGCACTCGGTGATTAGAAACAATCACCGAGGGTAAGCAACGATGGCGCGGTCAGTACCTGGATGGGTGACCGCTAGTGGCATGTTACCATGAGCGTCTCCGTGATTCAGAGGTCACGTTAAGCAGTCGGTCCCGGTTGTTATCATACGATAACAGCCGTGAAGCTTAGTTTGAGGCCTTCGGGCGGCTTAAAAACGTCCAACGGCAAGATTTACGTAGCCACAACATATTCTTGCCAGTCCCCAACCCGCACTTGGCCAGCGTGGGGATGTATGGCCTTAACCCTCTCCTGAGAGGAGCCCCGAGTCCAGCAGTGGGACATTATAGGTTGTTGTTGTGACAATTGTCAGTATTCTTATCGCTCATGGCCATCTCTTAAAGACAATCTTTGTATAGATATTATATTAAGTGACATTAATTGTAGGGTAGGTTTTAGTGTGACAGATTTTTTCAGTCAAATCGATCTAGAGTCTTGATGCTTTCAGAGTAAAGGATTTATCTGTAATCCGGGAGGAATGTTTTGGAATTTCAAGTTTCTAATTCTCTGATGATCTCGGGTCCTACAAAGAGTGTTGTATTAGAACTGAAAGCGATATAGCTGATATCACCATAGTCAAGAATTGGTAGAAGAAGAGATTGTGCAAGAGCTTTTTTGGTGTTTGTGGGAAGGAAGTTTCGTAACCTTCGCAGAGAGGTCTCTGCTGCTGCAAATAATTTGCTGCTAACTTCCCGAATCTGAGAACCGCAGGATAGGTACCTGTCCATATTATACATTACCAACAATTAATTTTTCTCATCTAGACCAACATGTTAAAATTTTGGCGTTTCATTTTTTAAATGAAGAGGTATGAGCAATTTCTATAAAATATAATATTTAACGAAATATGTTTTTTTTACCTCAGTTCTGTTTTTTTCATTAATTTTTCAATAAAAACAAAAGCAAACCGCAGTTAACGTCGTAATTATGGTTAACGACTTTCAAAACCAATTAAATGAGTTTTAATGTGTTTCAAATGATAGTTTTGAAGTTTTGGCTTAAAATTTAATAACAGCACCATTTCATTGTTAGTTTCAATTCCCTTTAATTCGAACTCTATTAATAAAAACTTATAACAAGTTAGAATTTCATCCTGCCTTCTCTTCAATAATTCAGCAACGATTTAATTTCCAGCAATAACACATTAAAAAGGAATGGATTCTTTTCGCATTTACGCAGTCACTAATTATGCAGATATTTTTAACAAAATAAACAATGTTAGTAAATACATTCTAGAATCAAACTCCACTTGTACTTATTCCACCATTTTTATTAAGTTAACTCCTATGATTTCGTTTTATCCAAACTCAATAAAAATAGTGGAATAAGTAAAGTTTGATTCTAGAATGTTCCATCAAGTGACGACAATCGAAAGTACAATTTACATAATTTTTGTAAAACTTTAACTAGATTCAAACTCGACAGAATATGTCAAGTTTACACATTAAGGTTACATTTCAAAAGCTATTGATTTATATTACCTGATTCACCGTTATAATTAAAATCTTGTCCATCCTCTCTCCTCCACATTACGTACGGCTCTGGATATCCGGATCCACGACACACCAAGGTCACGTCAGCGCCCTCCCGTACCACCATATCCGTAGACGTCATGTTATCAATGATTGATGGAGGTACTGTGTCAAACAATATATTGTACATACGTTTTAGGAGCAACTATATTTATTAACTTAATTATGATGTGCACAGAATATTCATTCAATGAAATCAACCTTAGACCAACATATACTGGCAAAATTATAAATTGCAATATTTGTTTCTATTTAATGATATACGTACGTATAACATATAAATTACTTTAATATATAAAATTAAAATATCATTTTGTGGCTGAAGAAGCACCTAAATAACATAAGATAAAGAGCCTTTTATCAGAACATGCCGCTACAATGGTTTGGTGGTCATGTACCTATGTATACTATAAATCCACATGAGAATGCTGTGTATTTTTTTTGTTTTTGAGTTTTTAGGCATGAAACATTAAAATTGAAAAAAATTACATGTTCTGAAAGGTTTAATACAACATATAATTATACTCAGTGTGTTAAGGTCATCGTAAAACCTTTACCTATATTGTATAAAATACGTAGAATAGAAAGTAACTTTTAGTATGACATGTATTAACATTTGATTCACTAATGTTAAATACTGTACTTTAATTTATGTTTTACTTCACATATCCATAAATTTATAATCGAATTATGTACCTTTTCAAAATATCGGCGCTAGAAACCTAAATAAATATCACTTTCTGTTCATTTGACCTACACTACTACTGTATACCTATGTTGTCCCTGCAAATCTTCTTATGTCGAATAACCTAGGAATTCCCAGAATCGAATATATTCTCTTCCACTTGTAGACGAATAAACGATTATAGTACGAAACGATAATACACGGGGTATTATCGTTTTTATTGGTAGATCTTGAAAATAATAGACTGAGAACATACACGATCAACTTATACAGAAAATTGCAAATTAAATCGTGCATTTTATTTTAGCTTGAGTAAAGATTAACACGTTTAATCGGTTAAGGAGAGTGTATATTAAGTATAATATATATATATATATATACAAAATGCGACTGTCCTTTTAGTTTTCAGTCCTAAATTCTCCAAAATTCTATTAATAACTTTCAAATGTGTTGTACTCACCGACAACTTGAAGATATCCTTTCCTGGATCGCATTGGATCCGTGTTGACCTGGCACATGTACCATCCACGATCTACTTCTGACACGTTCTTAATGTGTAAGTACCAAGATCGGTGATCATTATACGATAAACTTATGCGAGAGTTCTGAGTAATAACGTTGTGATGTATACTCAGTATTGTCTGTTTATCCATACTAACCCATGCTACCTACAAAAACAGATTCGTTGTTATTGATTCCTATGTCTACAGTTTGAATTAATACATACATCATGTCTCTAATCGAAATTATTCTTTATGTCTATCTGACTAAGATTTTACATGGGGACTGTTTGTATTTGACGGCTTAAATTAATAGTTTTGTGATAGCAGCTACAAATAAAACTAATATTATATGATACTTAGATACATTTGATTCTAGAATACAACGATGGCTTGAGACACTGTATATCCCTGTTAATTAGTTATGAAAATCAATATAAAATATATTTCTGAAACATATGAGTTCATGATATGTGGAGTTTCTAAAAGGCGCCGACGTATTTCTGTAGGTATAATTTATTTACCTTGAAACCTTTCAGGTTATCAACTACGCACGCGAGCAGTGCGTCCCTTCCAACCGTCACTGTTACATTTGGTATTGGCTCTGCGAATCTCGGATACATGGATTCTGAAAACAAATAATCCAATAAATATTCTCGTATAATGAATAGTAAACATGTTTACTTGTTATAAAAGTTTTAGAGCGGAGAAGTAAAAAGAGTCACAAAATAATATGACGACTGGTGCCGTCGTGTCTACGTTTGCCGTAGTGCCAACTTTTGTGTCGCGTCGGAACAGTTCCCAAGTTTCATAAAATTAACGGACAGTTTCATATAATTTTTTTCTCATTAGAATAAATGTATAACTGTAATGTATGGACTAACATCAACATTTAGAGACTTAGAATATATAGAGATTTAAACTTTTACGATCGGCTAAATTATCAAATAAATAAATGAATGAGTGACTAAATTTCTAGTAATGATAACCGTTATTAATTTTCGCTCTGCACTTGTAAGAAAAACAATTGTTCTACTAATGAGCACAAAACAATAAAATACGTACAATTTTCATTTAACAAATCTCTATAAAGTAAAACAATTACCAATAGAAACGTTGCTATACTTTTTATCCTTGACAAGAAAATTAAATTACAAATTACGTTATAATACCATAGATTATGATATATTAAAGAATGAAATTTGATTAAGTATTCTAGAACTATAAGGAATTATATATTTCTTAAAAGGTTTTTTAGTTATGTGACATAATATCAATATAACTATACAAAACAATTCGAAGTGATTCCTGGAATTTTCAAACTAACAGCTTTTACAAAATTCGTATAAAAAATATCTAAATTTTTGTCTGTCTGTGTCTATGTGTCTATTTGACCTAGCTAATATCTGGAACGACTACACTGATTTTGAAGGAAATTTAACTGGCTGATATAAGGAGTAACTTAGGCTACTTTTATTTCGAAGTGTTATGGGTAACACTTCGAAATTGTTGCTTTAAAGATACAACTAGAAAAGCGGGCAACACCGCGGGGTTCAGCTAGTAAATTGTTATAATTAAAGGTGGACATTTAATATGTCTTTGTATGCCTCTTTTGAGGTATTGACATCATATTGTAAGTACATTAAATTAGTGATGCTCGTTTCTCTTTTATTGACCTTACCAATGTATACCAATGTCACAATGAACAAATATGACTTTATGATTTTCTACGTCAACATCGATAGTAAGGCAGCTAGTTTTTTCAAAATTCATTCAGTATGCTTTTTATTATTCACTAGGCATTTATATTATAACGGAAGTGTGCTTTCAATCTATTTTACTGCAAGTGGTTTCAGTAGCACAGAGAATATATCGCCGTGTTACTTTTTTCGCCAAGATTAGTAGCATAAATACCGGACAGCGGCGGATACATGGCGACCCTAACCGTAGGGTAACGTGATTTATACATGGCCCACCAACGACAAATAGCGGTTTGTCGCTGTATCGCTCTTTTACCGACAAAATAATGTATAAGAACGACAATGCTAAAAAACATCAATCTAAAGTGTCACCTCTAAAAAGTTAGCGGTACCAAAAGGGTTTGTGAGTTTAGATAAAGTACTAATTTATGTCATTTGTTAGAATGTTAGTTGGTGTATTAGGTAAGTAGCTAATATCAAAGAATATATTCACTTTTGCTCTTGAACCGTGCTACCAAATATGTTTTTTAATATGTTGTGCGATAAAATCCGTTTCGACGCAGAATGACGTATTGTCTACGTGTAAGCGCATGGGTTTTTGTTGCCACTTCGATGCCAGTAGCTGTTATTTAGACATACATGTATATCTTGGGGCTATCTATCTTTGAACATAGTTATAAATATTTTTTCTGCGATTGATGGCCTTGTAAAACTTGTCGAGTGGGTGTGAATTAAGATCAGTGTATTGAGTGGATGTAAGTTAATTTAAATAATATGTTATTTAAAGTTTCACTTCCTTTGTAGAAATTTTATTAAGGAGTGGACATTGATATAAAAAACCGACTAAGTGCCAGTCGGACTCGCGCACCGAGGGTTCTGTACAAACCTGTAGAAGAAAAAACTGAGGATCGACGAACGGACGGGCGAACGAACGAACTGATAGACGAACGGACTTGACGAAACAATTAGGGTCCCAAGACGTGAACTACAGAACCCTAAAAAAGATTAAATAAATACTTTTATATCTATAAGATATCTTTAAAAATATTTTCTTATCGCAAGAAAATATTTTATCTTTGTGATTTTATGTAATTGAAATTTTTAAAAGTGTGTGTTGATCTTATAAAATTGATCTATGTATGTACAGTGTAGCTATTGTCTTAGATATGTTCATAAGAATTCTTAATTTTCTTTGAACATAATTAGTTTACATAGCGTAAAACACCCCGTCGGTATTATCATTTGCAACATCAAAAATCGTCACTGCTTTTCAGGTATTGCAACATTTGTGAAGTTTTTAAAAGTAAAATTATCAAAGTAATACCAACCTCAACAACATTTCAATATGTTGTGGTGGGAGATCGTTTTTTGTTTTTGCGAAAGACGGTCCCCATTTCATGTCATCCACATTTTTTATATTTTTATCATTAATTCCATCACGACGAAGACTTGAAGACTCGAAGACTTAGAATTGAAGACTTGAAATACTTGGCATTGGCAGAAATAGCTGATCCGGCTGATTGCCATATCATCCAAAGAAGAATATGTTGTGGTGAATATTTTTAGATAAAAACATGGTTAGTAACGTAAACATAATGCAAGAAACATGCACACACTTCAAAGCTATAAAAATTATTATTGTAAGGTTCCTTGTGAAGTTTCTTGTGATAATATGCTATCAAGGTAAGTTCAAAAGTCAATTACAGGATTATCACGCTAGTCACGCTGAATTCACGTCCTGGTAGTGAAGTTAAGTAACAATGCGCTGGCCTAATCTGATTAAAATAAACTATGCACTTTACATCGATTTTAGAACCGCTGGTAAATTGGAGTAGAGTGCTTTAGCCATAGGTAATCTTTACTCCTTACAATAATACAAAGGGTATTTCATAGGTTATAATATTTTTTTCTGTCTATCTGATATCTCTGAATATAATTTGATGCAAATTCATAAACTTTTGAAATACTGCGTACTCTTGAAAATATATCTCATTTCAATGGGTGTCCAGTTCAATGATCAGTCCTAAAATTTATTTGTAACAGCATATAATTTCTTCTTAAAACTTAGGTTAATACCTATATTGAAACCTAATGTCTGACTTGGCCAGTTTTCAGATACGATTTATTATTAAGTACCTACTAACATAGTCATTGAAGAACTCTATTTTCCAGCAAGACAAATTTTCGGAAGAATAAAATAAGAACTTACAGTTTTAGAACTTACGAATATGAATCGTATTTGAAAACAAGCCAAGTTAGACTTTAGGCTTTAATATGTTATCGTAAGCCTTAAGAAGAAATTATAGTTTAAGTTGTTATAAAATCTTTTTATGTTGTTGTGTCAATTTCAAATTTCAGGACTGACCATTGAACTTAGCACCCATTTAGACCTCACTTATTTTATCGTAGAAGTGAACAAGTAAGGCATATACTATAATATTGAACTTAGCTCTCATTTCACATTTATGGTTTTCATAGATGGATGGTATCATTACTTTCACTAATTATTAGTAGGTAATCTATTGTATTTTTTCTATGTTTACTAAAATATAGGCAATAATACGAAAAAACAATTATACCCCATAATTGTTTTTTCGTATTATTGCCTATATTTTCTTATATCTTTGAAATTTTCGAATGAACTGCCCATTCAGTATCCGGTTATTTTCACGCTTTTCTTGTTTATACCTAATTTGGCTAAGTCGGGTCGTTATTACATGCGCTGGTGGTTGTAAACTGATAAGATGTACTCCATCTAAGGTTTTACCCAGGAGAGTCTGACGTAGGCCTATCCTTTACTTAATATAGAGACGCCTGAGTCGAAAAGAGCGCTGTCAAGGCAAAGGCCTTGTGATTTGTGCAAGTGCAAGTAATGATCTTACACTATTGATGGGCGCTAAATATTGAAATATTAATTATAAATAAATCCCAGTCTATAACGTAATAAATACGAAAGTCGACTATAGTCTTGAATATGAGTACTAAAACTGATAAATTAAGGATGGTATTCTACTTATGAAGGCCTTAAAAGCCACATAAAGACAGGCTGTGATCAATTTTGAATGCTAATTCTTACATTACAGGTATAATAAGTAAGTAAATCAATAGCAAAATTATAATAAAATAAAATAAAATACTATTTAAGTTTCTGATTTATTCCTATGTATTCATCCAACTCCCTATCCGGTTGTCAAATTTGAACTTTTTAGGTTATCTGGAACTGGGTTAGTATTTTAATCCATAGGTATGTCAGTGACAAAAATAAGGATTTTGGGACGTTAATATAAATAGCCATTTGAAGTGTGTTTATGAAATTTAGAGGACATATGCAGCTTTTAAGCCTAAATATATGGTCCAAATTCGACATGTCTATCTAAAATAGTTTTTGAGTGATGAGAGTGTCAAAAGTGTTCTGTTAGCTTGAACTTTGCTTGACACACTACCGCGTGTCTAGATAATGTTAAATAAATTCTATTCATGTAATGTTCCGTTTACGCATTAGGTTAAATTAAAAAAAAAACCTTATTGGAATATGGATTCTGTTTCTACGCCCTCTAAATTCGCGTTCTACAAATAGAAAAAACTCATTCTATTTATTCCAAGTTAAATATATTACGTTACCATTAAAATTGTTATATTATTCAGATGTAAAGAACGTTAAATCGTGCTCGTTACAGCCGAATTATATCTACCAAAATATTGTTATAATTGTATCAAAGGAAAATAAATATTTAAACCAAGTTGTTTGATAAAAATATAAAAATTACTTATACGTAATCTATAACTGAGGTATATTATGTGAGGTATATGATGACGTTGGCTTATAATAGCATAACTATTTAATACTTAAATAACAATTAATGTGGTATACCTTAATTTTAATGTTCTTTAATTGATAAGGCTAATTTAACGATCCGCGGGCATAATCTAATTTACTATATTTCATCATCATCATCATCATCATCAGCCTATCGCAATCCACTGCTGGACATAGGCCTCTCCAATTTCACGCCACTTAGTTCGATCTATGGCTTCTCGCATCCAGCTCCTGCCAGCCGTCTTGCGCAAATCATCGCTCCACCTGGCTTGTGGACGTCCTACACTACGTTTGCCGAGACGCGGTCTCCACTCAAGAACTCGTTTACCCCAACGGTTATCGGTTCTTCGGCAAATGTGGCCAGCCCACTGCCACTTCAGCTTGCTAATCCTGTGGGCTACGTCGATGACCCTGGTTCTTTGTCGCATCACCTATATTTAGTTATAATTAATTGTTTATCATTTACGTCGTATGAGTTTTCCTGTTTGGTAGGTTCTTTACACTTTTTGAAATTACCTTTTGATGAATATTAATTAATTCATTCTACGAAAATGTATTAGACTCAGTTAAAGATAGTCTGACAGAAACGTAGCTACAGATCTCAAGAATAAGATAATATTAGCAGGTACATTTATGCTTAAAAGCATTTGTGAAATCTCAAAGCATTAAGACGTCATTACAACCATCGTCAAGACTGTTTACTTCTGTAATTTATAGCAGCAGAATATTTACATTTTATCTGCCATTAAAGGAACTTAAATGCTCGTGTAAAATACAGCCTGAAAGCTTTGAAAAGATGATAATGATATTTAATTTCACAGAATGAACTATACAGTTATCGAAATGAATTGCGTGATAGGTTTATGTGGAATACATTAAAGGATTATTATTAGTGAAATTGTTTTCTACGATGGTGTTTATATATCTACAGGATTAACTTTGGAATTTTTTGTGTACGTAACTATGCAGGTCTCAAACGTGGTCTCATAAAATGATCTATTTCAATTTTGAGTTTCTTAAAGAAAATTTTAAATATTAATAGGATAGAAAATAGTAAGTCAATAGTTTATTTTCATTAAATAAAATAAACGAATCACTTACCATCAGGCAGCTCTATAGGTGCTACAGACACTACGTTTTGCCCCGTGGGTAATTCCCGACCTGAAATCAGAACATTATTGTAATATCGTGCTCGTAACGGACCACAGGTTCATCATAGGTGTAAAAGATGTAAAAATGCCGAAAGGTTAGCCGATAAATTTTTAGCCACGCCAACAGCCACTGCAACAAAGGAGCTCTTTTATTTTAATAGCTAGCTCGAGTTTTGGTTGTAGAGAATTTAGAGAAATTTGTTCTAATAGTCGTTGTACACTGCCGTCGCACTTATATTTTCTGAAGCAATCAAAGCGCAACTAGTGCTATGTGTTTACCAGTGCATTTCGGTGCTACACATTTGATGTATTTTTTGTATGGTTTTCCTTTTAAAAAAATATTAACCTGAAGTTCAGGTTTTATTTATGAATTCAGTATACCTACCCAAGTACTTTTGTTTATTTTGTGGATGAAAATATTGGTGATATGAGTTTTAGAAATTACATGCAACTAAAACAAGCTTCAAATAAATATAATAATTATATTCTTAAAAGCAACACTGTTTTAAAAGAAAATCTTCTTAAGAACCAAAACAACAAAAGAATAAAAGCTCTCTGTGAGTTTCCGTAACTGACAACTTTATCTAAATAAGTTTCAATACAATTTGCATGAAATTTCGCTTGTTACTTTTTATGTACATCATACTATTCTGTCGACTATTACTCGTCAACTTTTAAGTCTACTTTATAGTAATAATTTTCTTTTTAACTTCGTCATCATAAGAAACAGTGCTTAAACAAAAATTCTAGTTCTTTTTCCTGGATCCTTGAAATATCAGCCACTTCTTACATGAAACCACAAACAAGGAATCGGTATCGGTTTTTTAGGTTCAATTGTATCTCAAAACTATCTTGAAGCTTGGTTTTCTCTACATTCTCGATGTAATAAATATTAACATACATATTAATCAATACATTAAAAATAAAATCATGTAATACGTGCTTTATTTTTGTTTTGCCTATGGCACGAAGTTTGAGCTGTCATTGAATTCATGTCAAACTATTGATCGTCCCACTTGATCGTAAGACGTCGGTTGGGCTGTTTTGGTGTTTTCGACGGCGAAACATAGCTATTTTTATATTGAAATTCAGCGCCCTTTGAATTGATTGGCGAATATTGTAAGCACAAATGTTGTTGCTTCGACGCGAGTGATATTATTGTGCTGTACAGACTTGATGCAGCTGCATGGTTATCCACAGATCCACAGATCACCATGCTGCATTGTTGATTGCCTGCATTCGCAATGAGTATGGTGACCTTCACTCTTGGATTCCGCAGGGTCCAGGAGTCAGGGTCACACATAAAAAAAATAAGAAAAAGATAAATATTGCTCTGTTTAAAAGAAATTGGAATTATTGTACACAATAATTCCAATTTCTTATAATGAATTCTTACAATGATAAAAATCTATGCAATTCAGTAAGGGTGTATTAGTTAGCTTTTGCGACTTATCTACGGCTTCTAATTGCATTATTCTGATTAGAATCTAATCTAATTCTATCTTCTTTAGATTGATAATTTTAAAAATATTATTTTGACTATTAATATATTATAATATGTATGTTTACGTCAATTGTGTTAGTGTAAATGCTATGGTCCCACGTATTATAAGACATTAATATACCCATCTCTTTATTTTTTCAAAACGTTTTTAAATTCATTTTCAACGATAAATATATTTTAAATAATTGTTTTAAATATTTTATGAATTACCTATGGATTATTTTTATAACTTTGAAAAATAAAAAGAAATAAATAAATTTAAGTGATTACGACCCTAATTTGAAAGTGGTTCTTTTATGAGAATTAATGTACTATTTTTTTAATAAAACCTTATGATACATATTATATAACAGTACTCTATTTCCTAAAGTGCAATGTAGCTCTTGCATTTTCAAATATTTTTTTCGACGCCATTCGTTAACTAAAGACTGCGCTCGGGAACCATGTTGAATTAATAGATGAAAAGACATTTTGTTGTGCTATTCGAAAAACAATAGCTTTGGGAAAAGCAATTATGTATAGTATCTAGAAATTAAAGTTTCGTGATAGTAATATTTAATTTAAACTTTGAATTAGTTCAGACACTATTTTGCTGATCATATATATCTTGCAAAGTTATGTATATAAATGTATACCGAAGTCATGTAATTTTGGTACATCAGTTATACTATTAATCTAGTCTTCCGATTGAGAGAGAAAGAGACTCTTTCATGAAAGAGAACCCTATTTAATTTTTGAGTGCGATCTCAAAAATCAATAGGTTAGCTCTATGTAATGTAAGCAAAATTTAACAAACCGTGGATTACCTTGAGTGTGATGTTTTAATTTTGATTTAAAATTGTTTTTTTTTTGTTTATTTCAAATCGACTAAGGTAAAGACAAATTATAGAAGGTGACATTGTCACTTTGAAGGGCTGAAGTAAATTTTTTATTATAGATACCTCTTATCATAGTTTGCAATATGTCAGTTACTATTTTATGTTTTAAAACTAAGATTATTTATTAAGTAATTCTAATATTTAGTTCATAGTTCAGTTAAATTTTCCCAAATTGAAGCATGTTTTGTTTTTTTTGGATTATGGATGTCGATTCAATAGAAATTAATTAATTATAGGAATAGCTGACTGTTAGAGTTATCTACAGATATACAGCCGTAACCTTATCCAGCTATTGTTTATGAAAAGGAGATCATATATTCAAATATTGGCTGCTATATCTCTTTCCTCACATTATCTTTTTTAATAAATTATTTTCTTTTATAGGTATACTCCTCGTTTCTCCATCTTTAATTACCTAAGTGCCTGGTTGACGATAAGAGGCTAGGCCACAATTACGTGATTGGGACGAAATTATAGTTAGTAAGATGTTAGCGTCCTCCTTGATCCTTGAAAATAAATCTAATATAGACATAATTTATAGACATCATGGAATATAAAGTAGTAAAGTAGCCCATAAAGTAACAAATTCAATTAACTTACATTTATGTGAGTATGGTTTGGTTGCTGTGTCATATTTTTTTATTAAATTTCCACCCATTAAAATACTCTACATTACAAGGCCTTCTAATATAATAGAAGGTTAAAGCTCGTTCTAAAATTAAATATTTTTTACTAAACTTCTTAGTTCACTTAACATTGATGAAACCCTTCAAAATATAGCCTTTATTTGTGTCAACAATAACCAGTAGATTTCAAGAAAATAATAATTTTCACCGTAGCTTTGATCCTGTCCGATAATTAATAAAATAATTAACTTCGTGTTTCTCTTTCGTTTCATATTAACATCTATAATCGATTCTGTCTTGATAAACTAAATCTTAAATTTCATCCAATCGATAATTAAATTATTGAAAATTAATATAGATTGCATCACCACTAAAATTTAGATGATATCAAACATCATAGAACTTAAGCTTTGTCAAAAATTTATCCACCACAACACTGGTGAATTATAAAATTTTTCGAAGTCTGTCAGTCTTATTCATATAGCTCTTATTAAACCGACTTGTTGAGGTTTTAACGTAAACTAACAGCGTCAGTAGTGCTGTCGTGCTTGTCGTGTTGGTGAGTGCGAGACCGGAGGCACAACGATGCAGAAGTATCAGTAGGCTGGCATGGTGTGGGTCACCATGTTACATTATTGTCATTCTCAATGAGTATGGGTCAAAACCACTCTTGGATTCTGCTTAGGCCTTCCATCAGGCAGAGTAGAGTCATTATGGCAGGGCCATACATAAAAAAAATATCAATAAATCTATACTCTTATATCTATCTAATATTATAAAGAGAGAAAGTTTCTAACTCTGTATGGTTGTAGGGGGTAATCTTCGGCAGTACTGACTGGTTCCTGAAAATTCTTTCACTAACAGAAAGCAACACTATTCAGGAGTGACATAGGCTGTATTTTATTATAATTGAACAAAAATTCAGTTCAAAATAAGAGTATTTGTAAATCAAGTCGAAAAAAGCGCGCGGTTAACGCCCAACGAACTGGGCACAGGTCGGTTAGTGTCATTTAAATTAAAAATACTTGTAATGTAAAATTATCAAATTATTTTTGACCTTTATGACAAGTTCTTGAAAATTGGCAATTGTTTTGTAGTGAAACTATCCTTAAGTAAATAATATAAATCTGATTTACTAATAACATATAACTTTTTAGCAATGAACCCGTATTCCTACAGAACTCCTTATTAGCATGTGAAGTGTAAGAGAGAGCTCTCTGATTTTTTTAGAAGTGGGTATATTTGCTTTTTACTTACATAGAGACACGTGAAGAAGGCTATTGAACATTTTATTGTAGGTTGGACTGTTGCCAGAACTCTTGGATTCTAGGCTTATCCGCTTTGGAACTAATGTGTAAATCAAATAAATCTCAGACAAATAAAATTTATATCGATAGGATGGTTGTGTTATGCATTTAGCCTAATTTAATTTTTATGCAATTGCGCCAGAATGAGGGCTATGCTTTTCGAGATTATATATTCAGGTATGTATAATTGTTTGGCACGGCTCACAGTCCAAACCGCTGGACCATTTCTAATATATGAGGTGTCGTGATAATCGTGGTAGTGACATAAACTATATACATTTTCAAAATAGCGCCCGCATATTTGAAAAAGGGAGGGGCGGGGGTTGGGTTTGTTTTTTTTCTTTTCTTAACAATTTGGGTATCAAATGAAAGATCGTGAAAGGGCGTTTTCAAAATTATATGTATCATATCACGTTTAGATTTCTATTTTAACACAAATTGTCAATTAGTAAACACTAACAGAAAAAGTTCTTAAATCGGCCACTTGACCATAATTGTCTGAAAGGGTTGCAACGGCTACGAGAATGCAGAAACATCACTAGGCTGCCGCGCTGTGGGTCACCATGCTGCATTGTTGCATTCGTAATGAGTATGGTGACCACCACTCTTGGATTCTACTTGCTTTCCATCAGGCAGAGTAGAGTTACTTTGGCAGGCCCGTACATAAGAAATATTTAAATCCTACAAATTGATATTCGAAAAACTTGTTAGTTTGTTTTGAACTAAAAAATGTAATCCCTACATCATTAAAAAAGTCGCGCATTCATCCGATGTACAATGGTAATGGGGACAGAGGTTGTGTCAATAACTACGGACCTATTTCTATATTACCGACATTATCAAAAATCTTGGAACGATTATTAAATAAGAGGCTATTTAAATATCTAGAAGAACACAATTTGCTATCAAATGCACAATTTGGATTTAGGGCTGAAAAATCGACAGCTGACGTGATGCATGAGCTTATTAATATTGTAGTTAAGAATTTAGACAAAAAGGAACCGAATTCTCTCTTTAGTATTCTATATCCCCTGGATGAGGCAAAGGGTGTCCAAAGCAATTTTCATTCCCGATCAATTCCTCGCCTCATCTGCCACTGTTTGTCACCAACTTTCCGAATTGTTGAAGTGTTACAAAATCATTGATGACTCACGGGGATTATAACGTTAGCAGTACGTGTTTGATGTTGTAACACCAAAATAATATATACAAAAATAACTTGAGGGAAAAAGCTTTACTTTTATTACACCGAAGCTTAATTTATGAACCTATCATAAATAGAACACTCTGCTTCCTCAACTTATATAATCACTTACACTGTTTCACTTCCAAGCCAAAAATAGTACTCCAGTCAATTTTCCTAGCTCTTTATAGGAGTTTAAATTAATTTTGTGTTTCTAATGGCAAGCGTTGAGGTAACAAAGAGATCGAAATGCTAAAATACTTTATATTCCTTTAATTTATGTTTGTTTTTATTAATATTTTTATTTAAGTTAAAAAAACAGTATAATAACAAACATAAAACCTGTATTGGTTTATTTTGGGTGTGAGTGTACATTCCTCATTTCATTCCGTTTTGTTTAATAATATAATGTGAATGTACGATATAAACAAGAAATCAGGTACTTAAATGGATAATAAAAAAAAATTTTGGTAGCACTACAATAATTAATAGGTGCAGTTACCTCACCTTGCTTAGCGGTGTATAAATATTTCTAGCGTTTTATTGGTACGAACGTTACCACGTAACGTACGTTGGCCACATCGAACGTAAGCAACTTTACGTTCGATGTGGCAATAATATTTTTTTACATGGTCAGAGTCTATACTATATTATGTAGGGCAACTATAACAAGTTTTTTTTTCATAAAAACAGGAATATTTATTTTATAATGGTTTATATTCGATGATTAACGTATAGGCTTATGTTAGATTATTGTTTGCTTTAGGTAAGTAGATATTTTTGACTATTCATTTTCAGTTAGATAATTCTAGTCGTGATTGGGTGTTTAATTAGATTACAATTTATTTCGTTGCTTTTTACCGAAAGAGTGACCAGTGTTGCCAGAATCAAAATAACTCCGGCAAAAAAAATATTATACATTAAGGTAATGAACGATATAAATAATAACATTTATGTTGGAGCTTTATTCATACGTTACATTATCAAGTAAAATAATCATTAAACGGCATGTGATATAAATCAAAGTTTTAATGTGATACTTTAATAATTATTTCAGTCATCCGTTAGCACTTTTAGATCGACATATGATTTTGTAGAGCAGCGCCATATATACCATTAGGTCTAGCGTCGACAGGCCCACTCGCGACGACGACAGGATTGTTCCATTATCGACATGGAGATGAATAATTGACACTCACAAGTGAGCTCAATGGATGCGGTGAAATCATTATACTAGTTCCCTGACATGTGTTACATATTTTTTACGCTTGTCTGTTGTTAAGCTTTGTTTGTGAAAGGAGGATCTATTTTTGTATCGATTTTTAAGTAGTAGGGTTGATTTGTTCATGTAACTTCTTCATAGGGAAAAGTGATAGGAATAATTGAATAGGACAGATTCTATGATTCTCTTAAATTTAACATATGTGTCTGGCGCTCTACGTAAATTTTAAGTTAAAACCTATGTTACAGGTGACCAGTGCTCAAGCAATGCACTTAGAGAATTTATTTTTAGTTAGATTACTGTTTCTCTCTATCAATGTAATGCTTTTAGTTCAGTGATTTTAAATAAATCTTTTTCAATATCAGGTTATAGCTTAAAAGAGAAAATAAAAGTGAAACATCGTAATATTTCTTGTCGGTGGTAATAAGCCAAGATTCTTACACGGTACTGTTGTAAGTTTATACTCGTTTCCAATCAATAATATATTGCAGCGATATAGTTATAATTGTGGCCAAGATCAGTAAATAAATATTCTAACCGGCAAACTTATAGTTCAAATATGGTTTTAATGTAAGAACATCAATGTTTTTGTGATATTATCTATCTGAAATAGCCAAATAACTTAAGTATCTGTTTGTCATGTCATTTTCAAATTGACTTTCCTTTGCTAAATACATATCCAAGTATTTATGTACCGTAAAAAATCATAATTTTTGTATGTATGTCTGTTTGTACCGACAAAAATTTAGATATGTTTTTTCTTGAACGGCTTTACCGATTTTGACGGAACTTTCACTGGCAGACGGCGGATGTTATAAGGAGTAACTTGGGCTACTTTTATTTCAAAACAAAATGGAATACGCGAAAACAAAATCAAAACCAATGAAATAGATAAGAATATCCGATTGAAAAGCAACACAACCCGCAGGGTGCAGCTAGTATCTCATAAATTTTACTTAAAACGCAATACAGATGCAGATGTTATAAATTTCGTTAAATTGGTAGCAAAGTTTCGTCAACTTCCACGTGACCAATTTCGTAGCATTAGTATAAATTAAATGGAAGCAATTTACTAATATGGTTTCGTGGCTCCAAGTATGGGGATGGTCGCAAGATCTCAAGCCCCGTTGACACGGGATCATTGCGAGGGTAAACACGGCCCTTCCAGCTCAATTGTTACTTATCCATAAGTGGATTGGATTTTAGCAAAACTTAGAAGTCTCCCTGTCATCCCAGAGCTACACATACCAATGAAGACGGTATAAATGCTTAATTTATTTAGAGGTTGAACTGATATACTCGTCTGTATCATTAATAATTAGTATGGGGTTTATAACAGTCATTTGAGTATGTGTATGTGTGGCTAGTTGGTATAGTGGTTAGCGATTATAATTGTTTGGCAAGTGGCCTAATCTTGTGTGATGAGTATATTTAATTCTTCTGTGACTGAGTTGAATTTATGTGTAACTAACGACCCGGCCCGGCTTCCCACAGAAATATTTGCGAATTTATTCTACTATAACATGCATGTATTACACATATAAACCTTCCTCTTGAATTGCTTTCTTTATAGCTGAAAGTTGCATTAAAATCCGTTGAGTAGTTTAAAAGACCAAAGCTAACAACAGCGGAAGCTACTTAATTTTATACTATGTAAAGATATATTCAGAAATTATGTAATTTATGGTATATTGATTTCCGATGAATCATATTGATGACAATATTCTCGTACAAGTATTAAGAATTACCTAGTTGCGTACGTAAGTGTGACTAAAATTCTTGTCTTCAAAATGTGGGCATTTAACACATATTCTTATGTCCCTTTAAGAGACTTGAACGTATGGATTTTATGTGTAAAGTCCTGTCCATTATATTCATGCACTCCAGGTATTGTCATCGAAGGTGTCTACTATGCGCCCATGACTAATGCGTGGGTATATCACGCCAGTTTCCCTTTTTTGTTGACACGCTCAGAGTTCCCGTGGTGCTAACAAATTCGCGCCAATATGCCCCTGCAACACGTGCCATGAGAATTAATATTGTATAAATACATGTGAATATCTATAACTGTGATCTCCCGAAATTCAAAGAAGTAGCCTAAAGGTAGTAAAAAAATAAGAGTAAAATATGTGTAAATTATTTTATTTATTTATTTAAAACTTTATGCACTTTTGTACAATGGCGGACTTAATGCCCAAGGCATTCTCTTCCAGTCAACCTTAGGTTGGTGTAGAATTTTTTTATTTATTTTTATTGAAAAGGGGGCAAACGAGCAGACGTATCGCCTGAACGTAAGCGATTACCGCCGCCTATGGACACCCGTAACACCAGAGGCGTCACAAGTGCGTTGCCGGCTTTGGGGGATGAAGAGGGGGATGAGGTGAAGGGTTGGATTATGGGCCTCCGGTATCCTCACTCACTCGGTGAAACACAGCGCAGGCGCTGTTTCAAACCGGTCTTCTGTGAGGCCGTGGTATCACTCCGGTCGAGCACATGCATGCCGAAGCGTGGCTCTCCCACGGGAGAGATCTTGTAAGGTACGTATTTTGTATGCAATAATTTATTGTAACGTAAATTTTCATTTACTGATAGATTAGATAGATTTTGGGATAACTATTCTGTAAAGACATTGTAAATGCTTTAAAATAAATACTTTGAAATGTATGGATAGATTTGAAAATTTCTTTTTAAATTAAGGTATCCACGACTAATGTTAATGAGATTTGAACAATCAGCTAATGAGCCAATGTTACATAATTTATACATTTTAAAAATGGTCTATAGTTATATCTGTTACGTTGTATTACGAAACAACATCAACAACAATCCCATCAGACAGGGTCTTCCAAGTAGAGTTAAGTAGAAACGCCCTAAGTATAGGAACTAATAAGGTAGGTCTATTAAATAGACACGGAAATCTGTAAGTTGGTTGTATTAGTTGGCTGTAATCAGAAACTGGATATGTAGTTACCAGAAGACGGTTTAGGGTCTATTAGAAGTAACCAATAACAAATTACACACGGTCCACGGCAGGGATTCCTTAATAATAGAAATTCGGTCCGACCATTCGATTAGTTAGAAAAAGTTTTGTTGTTGTGCAGTTAGGTTTCAACTTCATCAGACAATCTAAAATAAACCCAAATAAGGGTGTATTTTATTTAGTTACTATTATTTACCCTATGCTCTGCGATTAAGGATGCTATTTAATGATCGTATAATTAAATGAATTTCCTGTGATTTTCCTTACTTCTGTTTTTGTGCTATCATCAATAATTTTCAAATTTATTATGACAGCTGAGTTTTCAAATTTATAATGAACTTGAAAAGGACAGTCAGCTTGCTTATTATTTAAAGGATACGATGATATTTTTCAAAATTTATTAATGGTGTTGCGTACCTGAACGTAAGTGAGTACCGCTACTCATGGTATCATCACAGTATTTCAAGATTTAAAAGTTCATTGACACCTTCGAGTCTCTTCTACCAGAAACCCGCAGAGGGGAATTTGAGTTCCGATAATATCAGTTACTCGGTTTTTTACCCAGTGATTGATTTATCGGAGCTGCAAATCAAAAGCCTTTATCAGGTTAACCCGATCAAACTTGTGTCCATTTTTATTTATTTTAGCTTCAGTAATGAAGTTTTGGTGTTGTAATATAACTTCGGTGATAGCGCAGAAGCAATATATCCAGGTTCTGATGAAGTGTTCCAAGGGAAACAGAAGTTGTTCCATCTGCTAAATGTAATGTATTTGTTGTGACAAATACGACACACAACATTACAGGGCGGGCCTTGTATGAGAAAATGTAAGCTGTCGTGTGAAGACTGGTGGTCATATAGACAAACAATTTAGAATTTGTATTCTTGGTTGTAAAATCATATATTCTGTCTAAAATCGTAAAAAATAAATAAATACAAAATTTGCTTTCGATCATATAGTAAAACAAATAAAACATTTGAATTCTATGTTTTCTAAAAGATTATGGTGCCCTTCAAAGAAAAACACTTAATTTGTATATAAATATATATCAAAGTACCACTGTCCAAAACATCTTATTAATTTTTAACCACTTTTTAAACATTACACGTATAAAGTAATAACCTTTTAGTTCTGTGAATAACAAAATAATAAAACCGATATATTTTGCAATAAAAATAGTTTGTAAAAGTTTCGAATGAATAACATATATTGATGTCAAACATAACCTCCTATGCGTCACAGCATTACGTATATTTATATATATTAATATAATACTTGTATAGTTTAAAAATCACCTTATTATGAATGGACGCTAAAAGTAAAGTGAACGAAGACAGTTATAAGATTCCCTTGCCTTTTATAGAGCACAGATTTATGAAGAAAGTTTCACAGCCTTAAACCAATTTAGAGAAAGTTTTTTGTATTACATTTACGCTAGAGAATGAGAAATTTGTGCTTCTGTAATTTTATTCAATAAATATACGCAGACGATAAATGACCCGTTTTTGCGAAGCTGTATATGACACTTATGAAGGATGTTTTTAAAATAAAAAATTACATTACTTTGTTATTTCAATGAAATTTATACCTACAGGTTCTTTTTTTTCTCAAAAAGTTTAAACTTGTAATTTTAACGCACTCTGGTAATTCGGCGTCGTTCGCGTTTGACCGCCTTTTTATGGTTAAAATTTCCAGCCTCCGTAGCCGTCACTTTGAATCACCTCAATTCAATAAAAGGAATGTTCCAGACAGTAACAATTATATTATATTTTAGCTCTTTGTTTCTCTTGGTTTCCAATCTTTGTTCTATAATTCGGTTTTGAAAAAGGGAAATGAAATAGGAGAGGATCAGCGCTTTCAAATTTATGTTATTAAAGTTATAAAGTGACAAAAATAGATTGGCAAGTTCAAAGGAAAAATTAGATTTCAATTAATTTATTGTCAAGAAAACTTACTGTTTATTTTTGAACAACATTTCTACATTTTTTGTTACCTTTAACACACAGTAATGCGGATAAGACTTGCTGTCTTTAATGTTAATCGGATTTGATTGTTTAATTTAGTAAAGTAATTGCTCCTATTTATACGGAATATTTTTTGTGGAGAGATATCTAGCTTCCCATAAGTTTCGGGATTAACTTTTTTTTACAGGTAAACAATATTATACAGAATAACTTTTTAGATGAATTGTTTATGAATACCGGTAGAAAATCAATAACCATTTCATTTTCCTAGACTTTATTATTCCCAATATTATTTGGGTAGGCAACTTTACGTTTTCTTAAATATCAGTTTTTCTACGGAGCACTGGCATCGGACTATAACAACCCTGAGGTCGAACTAAATTTGAAAGTTGAACTACTTGTCAGTATATTTGAGGACACTAATTTTCGAGTAACGATTGCAATAGATGTTTGTGGTAACTAGAATCGGCTCCGGACTGTTTTTGAAGATTTCTTTTAAGAAAAATCCAGTAACAATTTTTATGCCCGACCCGGGTAACGAATCCAAGACCTCTTGACCGTTAGATGCAAACACAAGCCACAAACCACAAGTGATTGAGATTGATAATAAAAAAAACTGAAAACTGCAACTCCAATGCACAAAGAGTACCGTTATCGATTTTCAATTTAAAAATTTCTTTGTAAAATTACTATTGCAAACACACGGTTATATGCTGCAAATCAGTCTGTAACTACCAACCAAATCAATTTTCTAAAATACTACGAAATTGAATTTTTACTAAAAAAAAGTAAAAAATAAATTAACCGAGTAAAATGTTCTTAACTGATAATTTAAAAATGAATAGGGTGGTAAAATCAAAACAACTACTCAAACAATACACAAAGGATGGTCACAGAAAATAATTGTTTACGGATGAGATTTTTTTTACTATTGAAATTCTAAAGAAGCTTTCCAACAAGTCAACAGAATACAACATGGGCATTATCCGAATTCAGTGATGGTTTGGCGGGGTGTTAGCTATAAAAGAGCGACGGAACCATATTTTTTTATAAACAGTACTCAAAACAACAGTACAAGTATTTCTATATCAAGATACCTTTCTTGAGAAGACAGTTAAGCCCCTTAAAAACATCATATACAATAACCAAGAATAGTCCTTTTCAGAAAGACTCAGCGCCGGGTCATAAAGCTCAATACACCCAATCTTGGTTAGAATAGAACGTTCCGGACTTCATCAGAGCTGAAGACTGGCTGTCATCTAGCCTTGATCTTAATCCACTGGATTATGATTTACGATCAGTTTTAGAGAGTAAGACTTGCTCTAAATGCCATGATAGTTTGGAGTTAAGAATTGATATTATATTATATTGATAACGGGCCTCAATATTTAAAAGACACTTTACAGTCAATCGAGACCACTTGGAATAAGCTTTATATATTAAAATGGTTTTATATTAATGAATTAAACTAACACACTGTGATAGTAATTAATGTAAAAAGTATTTGTAACTATATTTATAGCAAGACTAAGTATACTTAATTAATTAACAAAATCAGATCCACCACTCGCGTAAACACGTATCGCAGACATCCTCGCCGGCAGTTACAGCAGTATCTCTAATCTCTTTTGTGTTTTGATCTCACAATATTGTTTTATATAATGTACAAGAGTACAGTACAATAATGCACACAATATTATATATATATTCAAATTTTATAAGCCAGCTTTTGTTCGACAGTCTTATTGTTTATTTTGTGATCACAATTTACTGCCACTTTCCCCGCCCCCTCCCACCAAACACTGACCTCTGGGACGGCGGTAGTTAGGTACCTACTTCAGCAGTCATGAGAAATCTACGTTGAAACGAAAACCAATTTACTAAAAGTCAATTCTAAAATCACTCGGTAACTCAATATTACAGTTAAAACTGGTTTTATTTATATTTGTAGTTTGAAATAAATTTTAGTCAAAATTAATTTCTGGTTATTTTCAAATGAAATTTTGGATCGTAATCCTAATAATATTATAAATGTGAATGTAACTTTGTTTATTACCGCCTTCACGGAAAAACTATTTAACCGATTATCATGAAACTTTGTACAGATATTCTTGGAGGTTAATATAATACCTCCAAGAATAACTGTACTGTCTACTTCTAATGAAGTAACATAGAATAATTTTTATTAAATGAAAGCTAGTTGTGTATAAATATAAAATCCCAATATTGTTGCGGATATAAAAGGTTTTTTCTGTGTTTAGGAAGATAGGTACCGATTTCGTCATAAGACATTAATCGGAGGATTTTCGTCGATAAAGCATGTCGATAAATGTCAGTGTTCCTTGTAAGATGCCGCCGGATATCCGAACGATGCGTCACCGTCCGCCCCTGATAGGAACATTTTGTTTGTGATCTTTCCCCCTTGTTGAGCCAATTATGTTATGGAAACACAACAGCATCTTTGTTACCCTCGCAGTAAAATTTCTCCTACATGATAAATCTTAGGGATGAAGCTATTCAAAAGAATCTTTACAGATTACCCAATCAATGGATATTAATTAAAACAGATATTTAAAAAGTTCAATAAATTCTTCTTTATACATAGCGTCTGTCGTCTTAACAACAAGGTTTATTTTACAGCAAAAAAATAATTTGAATTACATTTTGATTATGGACAGCACCCAATCTAGGTTACAATGAATAATAAATGCTTTTAATTACACGTCAAGGGTAATAACAGCTGTCGATTAGTTATAAATGGTTATTAATATATGATGTAAATGCCATAAACAAATAATTAAACAATAAGCACCTACAGTGTTGCTGTGCGTAGCCTCATTATATTTGAAAAAGATGTAAAATAGTTAATTTTTTATTATACTTCTTCATTGAAGAGCAGCCACTCGTTTAGGCTTTTTGAACACATCAGGAAGTAGGTACCTACTTCAAAAATGCTTTACTTAAAGTGTCCGTGCGTAATGCCAGCTCATGTCCAAATCGAGTAGTTTCCAACACGCTTTTAATAGCTTCATCTGTATGATTGTTTGTTTGCATAAAATCAATATTTGTAAGCATGATTTAATTTATATTTCAACTCTATTAATTATCTAACATGAAACTGAGTAAAAAAACTCAAAATTTAAATGCACACTTAAAGATGCAATGATGTAAATTGTGCGACAACTTTACTTATCACTACTTGTTTTAATATTCCTCGATGTTATTGTGATACAACACAAATACATAAGGAGGCTAAGGTCTGTAAGAATGTTTATGTACTTAAAGTTTATCTGAATAAAATTTGCCATAGGGATAGATTAATAATAATAATAATAAATGGCAGTAAATATATGGCAGTTCTTCTTGACACGGCTCGTATTGTCAGGAGGTTCCTTTCTTTGGAGCCCTAACCACCGGTTTCTTGGTACCTGTACACGAAGTCGGTGGTCTACTATTTTTTATATTTTTAAACATATACTATTGTTTATTTTTTATGTATTTAAAAATGTGATAAATATGTATATATAAATGTAATAAAGAGAATAATAATAATATAACCGTCAAAAACATTATTTTCGAAAGAGTGAAAAAATAAAACGGATTTCACAACTTTTTTTTGTGTTTAAAAATGTAATAAATATGTATATATAAATGTAATAAAAAGAATAATAATAATAACTTTATTTACTGTCTCATCACAGATGTATACAGTACAGTGTAGATGCTTATCTTAAATACATTTGAAACAAACATTTATAGATTATATACATATATAGATTATAGATTATAGTGTGGAATAGTACATAGGCTATTTTTTTTCCGAAAGAAAATATGGGGTTTTCGTGGTATTAGCATTGTACTAGTTGATCATATTTGAACACCATTGTACTCATTAAAAAGTAACAACAAAATTTATAGAATTTAAGTAAAAAGTTTATCACTCTAAGTAAGGGTCTTCTTATCCCGGGGGCTTTTCTGTTTACTTAAATACTTATATCAGTACTATCTAAAAATATACAATCTAGAAGAAAAGTCGGCGTTGGAGACACAAAAATAACATTTTAATGCCCACTTACTACTCAATCCAAAATTGTACATGTTTTCATAATAAATCATCGCAATAACAATATCATTAAGCTAATGAATACTCAAGTGGTGCCTAAAAATAATATTACTAAAGAAATAACAGTGCCTAAACACGACGCTTTTTTGTGCGAACACAAAAAATGTTGTCTGTGTCGTAATTATGCTTACGTTTCTTATCGAGATTACAAAAAATATGAAATTTTATTTTAGTATCATACATATAAGTGTCACATATTTTCTGAATTTGAATTGGATAATATAACTTGTAAGTATTATAATCAAACCTAAATTTATATTTAAAACACTGATAAAGAATACATTATCAGTCATTTCAGACACAAGAGCAGGTAATGTTACTTAGTAACGAAATTACTGAAAATGACTTAGCATGAAAACGTTAAAAATGTATAGACTTAAAAAAGGTTCAAAACTCAGTTTCATTTCATTTCTTAAATAAAGCATTATTTAAGAAATGAAATGAAACATTAATTTTAATAAAACAATGAAAACATTATGATAACACGAAAAGCCAAATTAAAGTACAGACCCGACTCAAATAAATGACAAAATTAATATTTAAGTTCCAAAGTTTTATGAAAGAGGTCGAAAAGATTAAAGAAAGCTACTTAATATAACCGGTCAAAAACATTATTTCCGAAAGAGTAAAAAAATAAAACGGATTTCACAACTTTTTACAAGTTACCGGTGAACTCTATAAAAATGCTTATTGCACTATCAACTCACCTGTCGTCGTATAGCAGCCAGTCAATAACTCTATCCATATAACACAATATAAATGTATAAAAGGAGTCATTATGTCGGAATCACATAAATTAATACAGTACTTTTTCTGATCGCGTGGTTCACCTGTGATGTTGAGATCGGGCGCGTGTGGTAGAAAACACTTGGGCGGGTGTCAAGCGTCCCATCGCTGGGCGGGCTGCGGAGGCACTGCCGCGGGGCGCCACTCCGCCGCGCTAACTACCCCTAGCCGGATAAACAAGGGCGAGAGACCGGGAACAGCCGAACAGGCAGACAAGCCGTCTCGCTAGCCTTTATGACCGCGACTGAGTAACGGCATAATAAAATAAGACAAAAGACGAGTGAAGAACAAGTCGAGCGCGGATTTCATTCGGATGTGAATCATCAAATTAAATCGGTAAGAGATAAACTTGGAGTTCTATCTATGGCACCAATTTTGTTATTAGAAAACAATGTCGACTGTCAAAGTTGCTGCATTCTGTTGTATTGGATGGGCAGGCTAACTAAATTAGATGCAGATATGTATAGAGTTTTGTATGTTTACTAAATAGAGTTGAAAATTATGTTGTTTTAACCAGTTGTTTTCTTAACCAGTCCTAAATAATGTTTTTGAAAGATATTTAAATTATGAATCCCAATAATGTAATTTAATATTTACTTTTTTATTAAGGCACGAAATGTGTAAAAATAATAATACCTGTGAGAAAATTCTTTGTAACTACTTCTTTTTGACAAAATAATTTGGGACGTGGGCCTATCAAATTTAAATATCATGACTATTCAAAACTAATGAGAATCAAATAAATTAGTGTTGTATTATACACAACAATGCTATTCTAGATTAAGTCATTCTGGGAAAATAATCCATCATGTGATGTCTAGTACCGGTAGTAATACGCAGTCTTGATGTATATATATCAAATCCACGTTACTTATAGTATTGGTTGTCAGGTTTGGTGACTTTGTATTTAGTAAAAAAAAGCTGTGTCGTTATGAGTTATATAACATTGTGTGCCATTAGGTACGTTTACTAAAATTGTAATCGAAATGAATGCAGTCTATTTCTGCCAATACTTATTAATATATCGCTTTATTGTACACCAGATAATGCTATGCTTGTTGATAGGTCAGTACAAATGGCGGCTTTATCGACAAGAGGGCTATCTCTTTCAGGCCGTGGCGAAACCGTGGGATGGCAATATGTATATACAGAATATATAGCGTAGTGTCAGGTGTATTATAAAATACTTTGGGAAAGGAAAAAAGGAAGAAGTGTAAATACCCAAAAATAAATTTAAAAAAATGTATATAAATTGTAATTGATGCATGTTACACACACGCCCAAATTCAATACAGTGACTTAATTAACTACAATAACAGTTATTTATGGAATATTAATGTCTCCCAAGTAATCATAAACTCCTAGAACACTAAAAAGCTTAAAGATAACTGGATTTAATTTGACTGGCTTAGATGATTATGTGAATATTCTTGTCTATACCTATTTATCTACTTATAAAATATAAATATATAGTATTTTAATGTGTGTTAAAATCTGTTTGAAGTGGGGACCGAGTCAAAAATAACAAGAAAAATATTACAAAAACTTGTGTGTTTAGTACACATATTTTTTTTATTTATTTAAATATCTGCGGACTTACATTGCCTTGCCAAGGCGTTCTCTTTCAGACAACCTTAGGGTGATATAGAAATCTTGCAAGTTAGGTGGTGCACAGAGGTTGGAATATAAATATAACTACAAAGACTTTACGCAAAAAAACTTAAGTATAATTACATAAGCACTTACAGAATACATAGTCATACATAAATAAATACACAAATTTTATCCGTTTCTATCAAATTTGAGGTTTTCTAATACTTCCCTTGGAATCTAATCATCAGATCTCGGTAAAAGGACCACTCGAATACATCAAGCCCAATACAAAAATAATTATAATTTTAAGATAGGTAGATAAAATATATTAATATAAAAAATATATAAATCGAGAACCTTCTCTTTTTGTTTAGGCCGGTTAAAACAACAAATATAATTGATTCATGATATTGTTGTTAATTCCTAGACCTAGACCAAATTTTCGTTTTATCTGTTTATCATTATCAAGAGTGGTTTGGTATTAAATATCTAACCTTATAAATTGATTTTTTTTTAATATTAATGGTGAACAAGTTATAGTAACTCTTGTGAGTTTAATACGAAATACTTAGTACTTAGTCTTTCACACGAATAATAAAAAAGAAAAAAATAATCCCACTCTAAACCATTCTAGAATATTTTACACATTACTAAGTATCTTAGAACATACGTAAATACATAAATGACAATGTACAACCTACATACATTATTATACTTGGGTATAATTTTATGCAAAACAAAACCATTTTTTGTTCTATTTGAAGTTATCATATTTACACCATTGTGTAAGTGTGAAGATTTTCACATCACAACACCTTATAAACTAAGCATTATTGTGAAATATCGATTATAATATTAAAAAAAAACACTAAATGCAGTATTTTTTTTTATCACAAATGACTTGTAATGCTTGTAATATGTGTATATATATATATTTATAAATTCGTTGAATGCGATGTGTATAATACTCACAAAGAACTAAAACCTCAATGCCAAGTCTCGACCAGTAATAGGATGGTAGTTTGTACTTATGGAGTGATCACATAATTACAAGGTCATTTCTTAAAGTGTTACTTTCCAAAGTTATTTTAATAATTATTATTATTAATCCTTTATGTTAAAGACCTAATCATTAATGTATGTATGTATAGTTCATTCGTTTAGATAGCGTGTATTTACCCACGCACGCAATTGTTGCGAAATACGAATATATATTTTATTACGTACTTTTTTAGTTTCATCTTATTTTGTCTAAATTTAACTTGATTCTTTATATTCACTTGATTGTTGATTTGATATAAAATACATAATTTTTATTTAATTTAATTGATTGTTAATTTGTTTACGATATTATACATATATATATATATATATATACGGTATTGTTGTACGATACATGGAATTGACATGTTTACGCCGTAATTAAATCTTGTATTTATAAAAAAAGAGACCTCTTGGTCGGCAGTCGCATGCGTCAATCTCTAGACGGTAAGGTAGCATAGGTATGCTACCTACCTAAATACAAATAAATTGGTTTACAACTAAGTTAGTAAGGAGATAAAAGTAGCAAATCATCTTTATTTACTGTGTTTATATATTCAAGTTCTTAGATAACATATTTCATATTATTGTTATCTTATTAAGTAAAAAGCATTTACAATAATTCAGTATTTCTTTTTCTACCATTACATTGACTTGTAAATGACCTTCTTCATCCGAAAGCCTTGAAACACGTTTATCTTTATTGCGCGGCTCGTCATTATCTAAAATACAATTCCTTATACAAGATTTATTGATGCGTATATTTATATTATACTAAAATTATATGTATTTATCTTCCTTTTTGTGTTTTTAAACGCAATTTGTCAATTGCAGGTTAAAAATACGTAGTTTTAACCAAAAAACGGATTACTCCACTATATTTACGTAATAATAATATTTCAGACTTTGACACCCATCGTCTTTTAGTCTCAAAGAAATCCGAGCTTGTATTATGAAAGTTAAATTGACTTATAGAATACTCAAATACTAAAATATGTTTGTGTAAAAATAAAGACACACATATTAGACGTAGACACACATATTAGATGTAGATATAAAATACTCAAACTCCATTTATTCCGACCCAGAAACCAAACCTAAGACTCCAGTGAAGCAGTCCTGTACACTACTACTGCACCCACTGGAGTTTTCAGTAGAAAATACTGTGTGGTACATATGTATACTTGTAATACTACTGTATTGCGTGTGTGGTATCGGATTTTGATAGGAGAGACATGCTTTGACTCATAGGAATCTGCTTTATCACACCAAGGCCTTCCATGAAATCCATCTCGTTCTAGGGCTGCACTTAATGTGGTAACACATTTGTACCTCTTGAGTTACAGATGTTCATAGGCCATGGTAGTTACTTATGTTAGGTGACCCGTCTACCCCTCACATTATAAAAAAGTCAGTGTTATTTCATTTGGATGAAACAATGAAAACGTATTTATAATATTCAACAATCCGGTCCTCGTAACTGTAGCACAGACATCAATGAATTCGTATTATATTGCTATAAGCATATTGTTAAAAACTAGCAGTTCGATTATACATTTTTTAAGTCTTAAATATATTTTTCTTAAGAAAAACGCTTATATATATATATTGATTTAACATAATATATAAAAATAAAGATCATAGGGACGAATCTAATATTTTGACAAGCTAGTATTTATATTCTGTGTTAATATAAATACTAGCTTGTCAAAAAGCTGATTAAAAATTAACTTAACTAAAAACCGTAGTACAAAAAGCAACTAATTGTTTACTTCGTCAACGTCGTATTTCGTGCATACGCATTTTCGCCACGGCGTAAAAGTTACAATTAAGTATAGACAGGACAAATTTGTCCTAGTCAAGTTTTTTCTTGAGATAAACTGTCACTTAAGATTCACGCTTTCAACATAATATCTTTTAATATTATTGTGAAAATTTCTTTATGTTGTATATAATGCCACTCAAACAACACTTTCTAAAATAAAATTTATATTGTATTATAAAAAACAAAATCTATTTTTTATAATGTGATTACTAAGCGTTATACACTAAAGTTAAGTGAACCAGTCGTGTCATAAGATAAGGTATAAAAGGATTCCAGTAATAATCACGCTTTACTAAACATTTGAATCAGCAAATATGCCGTATAATATGACAATAACGACCGTTTGAGCGTACAATGTGTAGTGTTATTGCGGTATCATGCACAACGACAGTGTCCCGACATCCGAGACACTAGACCACTGCATCGCAATAATGTTCTTAAGTGTAACTGTCCCCTTGTAGTACACCCTCGAGCTCTTGTCGCAGAGTAAGAAAACATCGAAATCTAGAGAAAATGTTCAACAATATTTTGCTAGTCCAGATAAAGTTATCTTAATATTTTTGTTATTAGAAATAACATTTAATAACATACATATGGGGATATCAAATCGGATATATATTTTATATCGGATACTTCATGTTGTTGTAAGTTTTTTAACTTAGCAATACTAAAACTAACTTTCATTTTCATACATACGTACAATAGAGGTATGTAATATAAATATAATATTTTAAACATAGAATTCATTTAGATGTACGAAACATAAACTGTGACATTGACACAAATTAATGGATCTCTCTTTTTACATAAACTTAATAAACGAAGTCTCATAAGATATCGGTTACCTTAGTACGTCAAGTAATTTATAAAACATGTTTGGAATAACATTGTAAGATACAACCACAAACAAGATAAGATTTTTCTTTAGGCTCCTTCAACTCATATAAAGTATGTTGAATTAATCGAATGTCCTCCTGATCAGGGAGCAAAAAGAACATAAAAGGCATCAGCTGCTTAAAATCCCGCGCTCCCCATAAAACTTGGCCGAGGGGAAAGGTTATACTCATAGGCGATAGACTGGCCTCCCATCGCAACGTCGAATGCACAACATGATCGACTTTGAACCTAATGATATTTATAAAAGTTAAAACCTAAAAACATCAATAGTATATTAAGAGAATGTATTGACATAATTATGGAATTAATATTTGATGAACTTCAATAAAGTACTGCTCTAGAAATTTGAAATAGTACTGAATACTAACTTTAAATAATACCTATATTTTGTTCGCTATATATTTAAATATGCATGTTTTACACTATAGACATATTTATCAATTGACTCCTGATTAACACGAATTTTAAAAGATAAAAGTGCTAAATTAACGAATAGATTTTTAACTTTTCAGATCTATATTTTAACTTTTTATGCTTATTACTTAGATGAATGTAAAATCAATCAATCTTTAACTAGTTTGGTTTTCACATTCAATCAATTTCTTTTTCACAAAATAGATCTTTTATAATATTTTTCAATAACAGTGACACAGGTGCAGTAATAAAAATATTAAACTGCAGTCCGTACTTCTCTATTCCACTCATGTATCAAACCCTTCTCAATAACTGTCCGCAGTAAAGTTACTGTTTCCTGGTATTAGAAAATTTAGATATATAAAATGTCATCTTTAGGATATCAGTAGGGATTTACTTATTTTACCATTAGCTATAATACATACTTTACAAATATTTTAGATATCTGTTATAAACAGAAAACAACAAGAGAAGATAACATGTTTGACCCGTCTTTTATTCATATAGTAATTATAATTTACTGATAACCTTATAACTGTGAAATCGTCATACTACAGATATATTCAAGACCCGATGCAATATTGTTTACATACTCCTAGTATATCACTATTATCACTGCAAGGACTACTTTAGCAATATACGTATTAATAAAATAGTGATGATCATCAAAAAGGTCAACATTAACAACCATCACCAGTCAAACCAATTTTTTAATTATATTTTACTTTGAATGTTGATAAAGTTAGTCCCCAACCCGCACTTGGCCAGCGTGGGGACAAATGGCCTTAACCCTCTCCTGGGAGGAGACCCGAGCGCAGCATTTGGATATTATAGGTTGTTGATGTTGATGAAGTTGAAACACACATTACACATTAGAGACTGGTGGACTGGTTCAGTCTTATGAACACCCTAAATACATTGCATTGAATACTAAGAGCATTGTACGAAAGCTTGCGTTTTTCAGTACTGTTAAACCACAGACAGCACCTCTAATAGTGTACTATAGCCACTTCCACATACAATGCGAAACAGAAATACACCACAGCACCATCTATCGCCAGTCCTTAACCCGTACTTGGACAGCGTGGGGACGTATGACCTTAACTCTCTCCTAAGAGGAGACCCAAGCCAAGCAGTGGGACATATTGGGTTGTTGATTGATTGATTGACCATTAACGTGACCATGACGGATTAACATAGGAAACGAAGAAACTACCAATCTCGAATCGCGCAATAGCATTATACATACATTTTACACATATACAACGCTTTTCTCGCCGATCAGCATATATACAACTTCGGAACATCAATCGTTGGGCAGTGGCCCGCCGGCATGATCACGTCGCCTGGTCGGAGAATCCTCCCTTTGTGTTGGAGGGATACGGCACCCGTTCCTCCACAGTACCGTAGGTTCAAAGTATCTTATATATAATACTTACGAACATAACAGAAAACTGACAAAGTCTTTTCCCACGTATGGTTTCTTTTTAGGGTTCCGTACCTCAAATCTAAAAAACCGAACCCTTATAGGATCACTTTGTTGTCCGATTATTTGTCAATCAACATCCTATTTTTCAGAAACGTAAGCAGGTATAAAACTGAAATTCATATAAAATACTCAGGTCTACTGTCACTTGAAGCCAACTTCTAGTCCAACGCAATCAAAAGATACAATCGCTTATGCTGCACATTTTCGATACTCGCACGTTACGTTTACGTTAACTCAGAATGTTGAAATTTGGTACGAAGCAACGTTTTACAGCACAAATAAAGGAAAAATTGAGAAGAACATAAATTTTTAGTTACATCATATAATAAACCTACAGGCTACTTCCCGTGAACTCAGAATCTTGAAATGAACGTTGCTTCATACCAAAAGCAACGTTTTATAGCACAGATAAAGGAAAAATTGTTAAAGCGTAAATTTCTACTTACATCACATAATATACATACAGGTTTGTACGGCACCTTCGGTGCGCGAGTCCGACTCGCACTTAGCCGGTTTTTAAAATATCTCTAAGATAGTTAAAAACTTAATAGTGCTTTCCTCACTTTTCATTAAGTAATGATAGTGCATTACCTAATCGAACGGCGTAAGGAGAATATTTAACGACTGCAGTCTTTCATTAAACAGGATAGGAAACCGTATAAATTGAAAGCTATATATCAAAGTATCGTAAGACATAAAAGTATCTTTTTTTATGATATAGATGGCAAACGAGCAGACGTATCGCCTGATGGTAAGCATTTACCACCGCAACACCAGAGGCGTCACAAATGCGTTGCCGCCCTTTTAAGAAGGAGTACGCTCTTTTCTTGAAGATTTGAAACTGTATTGGTCCAGGAATACCGCAGGCGACAGTTCATTTTACGGTTTTGTTGTGTGAGGCAGAAAGTTCCTTATAAAGCGCAAAGTTGTGGACTGTCATCTAGATGAGATGATGGGGATGAAATGGTGGAAAGAAGCGGCAGGAATCTACCCGAACACTTCCTCGGAGCACTACCGATGGTAAATGCGGTAACAGTGTGCCACATGCCAATGCACAGTGAAACCACATCTCTACGCAGCGGCTATGAGTCTAGCCGAACTGAAACTTCTTGGGAATCGATGATTCGTGTCGCTCTCCGTTGAATGCGGTCCGAAGGAAGAAGCTGGTATTGGGGTGCCCCCGCCCAAAGATATGGACAGTATTCCATGTGAGGCCGGACCTGCGCCTTATAAAGCAAAAGGCAAGGCTGGAGTGAAATACTGTCTCAATCTGTTGAACACACCGAGCTTCTTCCCACCTTCAAGGTTACTGAGGCGACGAGAGCCAATATCGTCTCTGACGTATACGCACACTCCGGTTTTATACATAAATGAATGTTCTAATCCGTACCTAGGGTAGCTGAGGTAGGATGTGTCCGCTGGAGACGATATCTGCGTCTCGGTCAAAAAGAGCAATGCTGACTTGGCTATCTCAAGGTGGTGATGGGCAGCATCAAGACTACTGTGTAATCACTTAACGTTGCAGAAGTCCACGATCAGTGTGGTAGGGGTTGCCGTGACTTTACTGCTCTTGCCCCGAGCGTGGTTGATCGCAGTTTTGCCAACTCCAGAATACGAGGGGCAACCTGGGCATTGAAGTTCAGGCATGTTATGTCCTGAGCGTGGATTATCTTTGTAATATTGATTTATTCCCACAGTAAGAAATAGTTATTTATAAACATAAAAGTAGGGCATGCTAAAAGTGTGGAAATTAGCTAACCGAAATTAAATAATATGAAAATATAAACATCAGGAACGTGAATAGGACTTAAAGTTTTCGACAGTTCTCGTAATGATCCAAATAAAAAGCTGCAGTTTGAATGCGGTTTTAGTTACCGACTAAAAAGAGTACGTCCCAAATTGACACGCTTTGACGTTGAGAAGTTGGATAGTGGAATAAAAACTTGTTTGCCGTTTCTCTTTGATCTGGTATAACTAATGCCATTTACCATTTTAATGAGTGAAAATCAAAAGAAAGAGTTAATTATTTATAATCGGTAACATGTAATTTTGTCTGACTTTACATGAAATTCAATTCCAAGATTACGTCAAATTTTATCAAATTTTGACATTTTATGTTCAAATAAATTATATATGCAATCAGCCTACTTATCGATAGAAACTTAGTCGAAAACAATTGAGAATCTCAAAACAAATAAATATATACATATCATAATGACATTTATCTCAGGAAATGGTAGACAAATGTTCTATTATGTAACCTTAATAAAATTAAAAATATCCATAAAGCCTAGTAGTAACTAAATAAATACTGAGTAGTAGATTAATATTCTTGCCCCTTAGGAAACATTCTAACCTCCATAAAAAATTGCAATGATTTCATTCAAAGGCAATATTAGCATAATGAAAAATATTTGCTGGCTATATTTTTCAATAAATATATTTTAAATTGTAAAGATGCCATGGAACACAGAATATCTTAAAGTGGGGGCAATATTAAGGCGGGCCGTGTCTGGGCTGATAAGGCAGGAAAAAGCCCCAACAAGTGAAGCGTGGAGATCCTTCAATTTTATTCTTTTATGGACTCCAGCCTAATGAAATATACCTCTTTCAAACTTATTTTTGCTATCGTGCATATAAATATGTTTATCTATACACATAAATAAAATTGAAGTGCCTGTTTGTAATTTTAAATTAATAGCTTTGTATTAAATGTATATGAAAGTATATACGATAATTAAGTCAAGAAAGCATTTTTTTTTAATTTGTTGTCTGTCTGTTTACCTGTCTGTCTGTCTATTTGATCTGAGTAAACTCTTGGACCGATTTTGATAGGACTTTCACTGGCAGAGAGCTGATGATATAAGGAGTAACTTAGACTTTGTTTGAGACTAGCTTCGCACCGCGGCGTTACCCACGGTTGTTATTGTACAGTGGGTAACGCCGCGGGACTCAGCTAGTCTGATATATGTACTACCTACGACGAAAATTATAATGTTTAAGAAAATTCTTAGATCGCATCAACGACAGACTTCGTAGGTATTCGTATGCACATAATCGTACGTAAAAAGAAGTTATATACTAAAAACAGTAACGATACCAAGAAACGTGATAATATTTCATTGGAAACACCTAGCGTCAGCTTTCGTTTAAATTTTTATAGAATAACTAGTTTTTGACCACGGATCTGCCCGCGTGTATGTCAGTTATCTTAGTAAAGGTTAGACTAATGACCCTCCCCAAGAATTAAAGTACTTAAATGCCAAATTTCATTGAAATCTTTAAAACGGTTTAGCCGTGAAACCGTAATAGACAGATTGATAGAATTATTTTCGAATTAATAATATTAAGTATTGATATCAGGAAGAGGTGTCTAAAGAAATAATTACAGCTAAACGACATTATTCTGTTAAATAAGTCTGAGATACAAACATTAATTGTAGCTGGTATATATTATATTCAACGTATATTGCATAACACTTCTATTTGAATTAAGAACAATTTACACCATTATCGATGTAATTCATTACGTTCTTTCATGCTCCTCTTTCATTCGTCAGTTCACAAAACTCCCTTTTACTTTTCTTTGGTAGTCCTCTATCCTTTCATCCGGAACCTTCCGAATATAAAACTTAAGTTCAGCGTATAAAATTAACAATCGTTCACATAAAATGCAGATATTAAATACTTGTACACAAAAAGTTCATTGCGTGTTCTGTTCTCATTACGTACAAAAGTAATTGATACGGAAACTATTTTGTACTACGTTCTTTTTGTATAAAAAACCGATCAGATTAGAGTCATTAAAATTGTTTTGTCATAGTGTTTATTAACTGGTAGGTCACTCATCAATAAACAATACAAGTAGTACCTGCATATAACAAATACTTTATAAAGAAGAAGAAAACATCTGTTGTAGAATAAAGGCTAAAATTATTTTAAGTTTTATTCTTTCATAATCTATTCACTGCATTGGAATTACTATTCATTAAGAGTATAATACCTCTGGATTATTGCTGATACACTACAGCGAATCTAGAGCTCTATACTCTATACGGAGCTATACCTACAGTTGCAGTTAAACTATGTTTTGTAAATTGAACTTCGTAGCAATACCTTTTAAGTTGTCTCTTTCAGTAACAAAATTACCTGCTTGGTATTCTTGACTCATTACTAAATGAAACATCTTTTACTACTTAGTCAGAATTATTTCTTCTATCTTTGTTGAAGTGGTTGAAATACTATACTTACATTCCTACATATAAGAAAACTGTTACAAGTGTTGTAGAACCTATTTTTTAGTATGTGCTTTTAAATTAGGTCCACTAATGACAACAAAAAAGACGTTGTCCAAGTCTAAAAGTGTCTATTTCTGTATTTGTGTGTTCCCTATTACAAGAATTGTCATAGCCATGTTTTTACAGAGTTTTCTTTATGGCTATTTCCACAATATTTAGGATCCAATTGACCAATATTTTACAGTTTTCCAACAATAAGTTACTTGCGGAAAGATTGATTTTAGCTCATGATGGCGGTGGCTATAATTTTTGTCGATACAAAAATCTGAAAAAAAAAGGCATGGTAATGAATCCGATTGCTATCGGGACAAATTCTTGTATGACATGTAATATCATTAGATATGTCTATAATATATGAGTATAATTTATCTGTAACTAGGTTGATTTATATTACATCTTATATAATTTTTTGGCTAGTCTATAGTCTAGTACAACACAACACAGTATATCTCCGATGTTCTTCTAGCCGATTTCAGCCACGGCGCCTAGTCTCAATTGAGACCAGCCAACACCGCAGGAGATATGCGCAAGTGTATGCGCAAACACAGGTGCGCTCTCTGTTCCCTCTCTCTCAAAATCCGATGTGACGGTTAACCGACACGATCGGGGACATATCAGTTGTAGGACCGACAGCTTTACGTGCTCTCTGAGGCACGGGGGTTCAGACCACAACTTCCAAACTCCAAGCTGTTATTAAATATTTATATAATCAGAAAAACTTAATAACACTTTTGACCCGACCCGGGATTTGAACCCGAGACTTCTTGAACGGCAGCCGCATACTTCAACCGCTAGATCAATGAGTCAGTTATATAGTATAGTATATCCTTTCTTAGTGATCAGATAGTATGTGATACTATAGAATTTTACAAATTAGTTATTATTACAAATGTACTGAAGACCGCCAAAGTCGTTAGTACTACGACATTATTTTCTCAAATTTCCAAAAATGATAAAATTAAACTTACCTTGAATGTTATTACATACTTTAACTAATCTTAGCAATAGCTAAAAGCAATGCATATTTAATAAAAAAGACTAAAATATTTTTAAGAGATCAATCTGTAGTAATCCAAGTTTATACCCAGAGAAAGACATAAGACTGATCTAAGTAACCAGGTTTACTAAGTTTTTGCTTCTCTTCAGGTATATATATCTAAAGGTTCTCTGGTATCCACGGAAGATTAATTTTACAATATTCATAAGTAACCTTTTTTCTGACATCTATCTCACAATATCTGAGTATATTGTGTATTATGAACAGCTTAAGTAGAATAAGAGAGTGCTAGGTTCAACATGATCACGTATGCATACGACAACATTTTACCATCATCGTTGGCAGTGACATTTTTATGAAATAAGAACAGGGCGCTATCTCGTCTGTTATTTCAGGTATAAATTTAAGCAAAAAACTTAAAAAATAATGTGTCCCTTTCAGCCTTGGCAAAAAAATATTCGAAGTGTTAGCTTTTATTATAAGTATTTTCTTACGAAGATTTTAGATGAAAATTTGTGACAAATATGTTTGCAAAATCGTGAGAGTTTTCAATATTTATTAAAGACGTATTGAAGAGTGAATTTCGAAGATAAATAAATAAATAAATATTTTCAGACATTTTAACACACAACGCCATCTAGTCCCAAATTAAGCAGAGCTTGTACCATGGTTACTAGACAGCTGATATTAATACTTATATACTTTTTTTTGTAAATACATACATATTATACAAAGAAAACACCCGAACTCCGAAACAAATATTTGCTAATCATACAAACATTTGGTGCGACTCAGGCACAGATCTCTGGCACAGCAGTCGCATTGGCTACCATTGCGCTACAGAGGCAGTCAGAAGAAGATGGTCGAATAGTTTAGGACTCGACGCTTCGCTTGACAACGCGTCGGCCCGTCTGAACGCAACAATGTGTGTATTATTCATACATGTCATCATACCCGAAGGTATACACTGTAACGCTGACATCTTGCTAACTACAAATTAAGTCCTACTTACGTGATAGGATCAAGCAAATAGATGTCAATGAGCAAAAGTAAAAAAACATTTTTATGGGATAAGTGCTTTAATATTTAGTCTTTGGTACAATATTGCACGACATTTGCTTAAAACTGGCAGTAAAACCATTTCTTACGTATTTTATTACCAAAAAGACGCAAAAAATTGCAGTTGGTTCCGATAAGCACTGAACCCCTTGCTTATTGTTGTCAAATCTTGGTTCGTCTAAAGGTTTTACGACTTCCGCAAAATGAGTAGGGGAAACGCTATGAAGTTTTTCACTACCAATACGTATATTTTCCTGTATGTTTTATTAACGTGAAAATGTCGTTTTTTTTTTATTTTTAGCAAGTCGTTATCGTTTTTATTTTTAATCAATTTTCTGTTTGATAACTTAATTGAGTTGATTTTACTATTCCTTACTAGCATTAAAAATTAAAATAACCCGGCCTGCGTTGGTTGTTGGAAGTTGTCCAGCCATCCCAACAGCCTAATAACTTGTAGACGTGGCTCAAGAGTGATATAGAACGTCAATGCTTGAGAAAGTCTTGTCCCCTTTCTTGAAAATGAAGACCACAATGCTTCTGCTCCACTTCCCTTCCTAAAGAACGGTATTGAAAAAGCGCTGCAGTTGCTTAAGGACAGGAGTTCACCTTGCTCTTAAAAACTAGGTTGTAAATTCCTCTTCACCTGAGGCTTTTAAGTTTTTCAGTTGTTTCATGACTAAGTCAATTGGCATAGTATCGAACTACAGCAGCTCGGGGGTCACAGGTGACGGTTTGAGCGAACGGAGATTGCGAAGCATACAACCGGCCATAGAAGTCTTCCACCTCGGAGAGAATCTCTGGCTGGAGACGATTTGACCGTCAGCGGTTGGTCGGTCGGTTTCTCCCGAGACGCTTAACGAATACCTTGAAACCTCATTTTTGTTCTATTGCCTTTTTGATGAAGCGTGTTTTGGATCTCCGGAGATCCCGCCGTACTGCTTTTCGGATATGATCGTGAGTGCTTACTGTCGTCCGTCATGATCTGTATCTTTTCGCGTTTAAGCTTCCTACCTGTATGCGTGCGTAAACTTCTAACCACATCCTTCATGGCCTCCACTACGCTATGCAAGTCTTTGTTAAAGTAGCACTCAATTTGCAGCACATCTAATTCTTTTTGAAGTTCCATTTAGAATCTTCCAAGCCAGTATAGACAGCCAGATAGCTTGGTACAGAGTTGGCCGGAACGTAGATTCTATCAGATGGGTGCTCTCATCTGATTCACTGGCGGTAGATAACCTTTACCTTAACCTTTTTTATATTTATCTTTAAAAAAAAAAAAAAACCTGTTGATCACTAAGAGATCTCTGAATACATATCTCTTATTCGTCATGATAAAGTGTATCTCATTGTTAGTCACGTTTTCGGCGCTCCGCCAGGTCCACTTTCTCTGGAGCTTCATCTTGAAGAATGAATTCATCGAGAATAGCTCTTCTCGTTCGAAAAAAATGTTCAGGATCTGCCGCCTGTGATTTCTGCTCCCAATACCATATTGCCCCATAAATAATTCTGTGTCCGTGCGTAGTTCCACTTTCGCATTGAAGTCCCCGATGACAACATTGAAGTGATTCCCTGAAGTTCTTGTGCATGGCTTTATCGCTTTCTTCGTAGAGAAGTCCATTTCTTCCACATCATTGTCAGAGGGCTTAGTTGACAAGAAATCGGACACCACCCTGGGAAAGACCGAGGCTTCTTGGAAGTAAAGTAGATGGCCTGATTCCAGGGTCACGGCGTCCTCTCCCTCTCTCCCGACTTCAGATAGCCCTAGAATGTGCCATCGAATCTTGTCTAACTCTATTTCCAGCTTCAGTGTTCGCCTATTGTACGCAGCCAAGATCAATTCGTTTTAGATATGATAGCCGTCCGTAGCCCAGGGATTCTTAGCACCCCATGCCCACCCTACGTAGTGACCGTTACCGTAGCCAAGATTGTGAGGCGGCCGGGAACTAGGGGCCGTTTTTCTGGCCTGTTTGCCATTGAGAGGTAATGCCCTAATCGCCACGTTGGGCAAGAGGGTTGGCGATTGCAGTAGATACCAGAAAACGTGCTACCCGTTCTCGGAAGTTTCAGGTTTTCCTGCCTCATACATTAAGTCACCTCTTACGACACCTGAAGTATGATGGAGTTGGTGCTATCGTACTCTGCTGGATGCCACACGCTTCTTTATTATTATTTTTTTAATACTTATTTCTATTTTTTATTTATATAGTAGTTCTAATATATTCTGTAATAGTTTTTAATGGTGAGATTGACAAAACGAGAACAAGTAATGTTTTCCTTTTCGTTAGCGTGTTATGATTTTTGATATTGACGAATTGGTCTGCCTGTAGCACCTATAATTTTTTCTCTATCATAATACAGTATATACCATAGTTCAGTATATACTTATAGTACATAAATGGGTTGTAATAGTTGTGGCACTGATTGTTTTCAGTTCAATTTAAATAATAAAAGACAGAAGGGAATTCACTTTTATCTTTTATTATTACCGTGACAAGCCATTAGGCCCTGTTGACCCTATCTTTCAGCCATCAATATCTAACTATCTACATTAATCAATAACTTAAATGTTCAAAGTTACTGTATTATTGTGTCACCATTAATTTTAAACTTTGCAACGCTTATATTTTTAAGCCATTACTTAACAAAGTTGAGAACTTCATGTCAAGTTAAAACGAATTGTAGTTTGTATTCTTTCTCCTATTCAGTTTTTCTTTTAAATATGATCTTGGCACGTATACTTGTGATAGGCTTAGTGCTTTTTATTATATGCTTTTATCAAGTCATGGCATGGAGGTCAACCAGTGCGTCGCGACGTTGGCGTCGAGTCGGCTTGCTGCCGATCCACAGTTTATCGACCCCTAAACATAGAATTACGACATTTATTGCAGCCACTTCGTGTCAGCTATTTAACGTTATTTTCTGAATGGATCCGTTTAAAATAATTGCACGTTCCTTTCTTATTCAACAATGTTTGAAAAATATATCCGTAGTTGCTACTTATGTGTGAGTTAATCTTGAAACACTCAAAATGAAGAGAATACCTGCAAAAAAAAGCATTTTAAATAAAATAATATATAATTTCGAAAAAAATATTTAGCATAATATACTTTCTATATTTATTGTGGCGACTTCCACATACAGCGGCAACAAAACATATGACAACGCCATCTACCGAAGAAACACTGAACTACGGAGTAATGTAGTGTGCGAAGACACTACCAATCCTAAATAGCGCAATAAATGTTCTCGCGCCGATTAACATATATACAACTTCCCAACATCAGCCGTTGGGCTGCGGCCCGCCAGGCATGATCACCTCGCCTGGTTGGAGGATCCTCCCTTTGTGTTGGGGGAATATGTAACCCGTTCCTCCACATTTAAATTATAAATACATACCGAAATTGTGAATAAAAGCAAAAGTAGTCCTCCTACAAAAGCCAGGCAGGGATAACTACACACTAGCTAAATCATTGAGGCCCATCAGTCTCACATCTATCTTTCTGAAAACACTGGCAAGATTGGTGGTAAGACACCTAAGGGAATACACAAACTTATAATATTCTCAAATACACATCAAGTAGAACGGTTAGGATATGAATGTCCCCGCACACTACCCGAACAGGTGCCATTTATATCATCTGCTATTATCGATCATATTCATATTATATATGAACATGATCATACCATATATATATATCGATCACATTGTTCACCATAATTATACTAATGATTATCAACTTACAATTATAATTTGATAACACAGAATTGTGTAACATTAAAGATTTATTACGCCGTAAGTAATATAGTATAAAAAGAATACAGAGGTCATTAACAACATTCCTAAGTAGCGCCGGAAGCTGACAAGTGGACAAGATGTTGATATTATTTAAAATGAACCAACAATTTACTTGATTATTGAATTATAAGGCTGTAATATATATGAGGTTGGAATCGGTACTTATATCAAATGCCATAAAAATCCAGTTCATTTCCACCCAAAAAATAATTGTACAATGAATAAAAGGGTATACAATGGGTAACAACACTGCAGACGAATTGGTCAGAAGGCGATTAGAAACGACGGTTTGTGAGTGTTTGTGCCCCAAGTCCAAATAAAAACCCAATGGAAAAACAACGAACGCGGGCAAACAAAAAGTGCATTTTCAGTGACATAAAAAAGACTAGTCCGCAACCTGATCAGACTGAAAAGATACGAAATCAGGAAGGTCAATGGTATCCTAATTGGCCATTGTGCCCTAAATAAGCATCTATTCACGATAGGTACGACAGACAACACTCTGTGAAGGGGATGCTTGGAGGCAGAAGAAACCCCGAAGCACGTACTCACAGAATGTAGAAGTGTGGCAGATCAACGGATAGACATCCTCCAATCAACATGACTCCCGGAGACTTGCGACCGACCTGAAAAGGGTGCTAAGCTTCTGGTATTATGTAAAATTATTGGATTAAAAATATGAAAAAAATAACATACAATGGCCCAACCAAAAGACAAAGTGCGGAGATAGCCCGGGGAAACCGGGCCATCTCCGCCGCCTCCTTCTGCGAGGAAGTCATCTCGCATATGGCATATGGTAATGAACACCTAATAGGAAGCACAGTTTAGAATAACATTATCTTTTTTTGTTATTGCACATCGATGATAGTGTGCATCGTGGGAGAATGCGCTTCATTGACAAGCAATTTTCAATGCAGCACAAAGTATAACCAAATCACGGCGGTTCAAACACACTTTCATGTGTAATAAAGTGTAGTTCTAGAAAAGATAATGATTGTGTATTTTTTGTAAACGCGTTGTATTAGGAGGAATATGTTGAGTCAGCTTTGTCTCTTCTATAGCATAAGTTTCCTGAAGAGCTTTGGTATAGCTTTTGTTTTCCCAATAATATGATTGAATCTGTTTTGCTAAGACTTTGTAATAAATATATATACTTAAAAATAGTAATGAGTTAATGGTTACACTTTTTGAAGGTAGTAAGGCCACGTTTTCAACATGAAGGGGCCGAGTCGGCCGGGCCAAACTACCCTCTCATAGAAGACTAACCTAATACAATAGCATTCGTGCTGTTGTGTTTCGTTGGTGAATGCGAGACCGGAGTTCTAATGATGCAGAAGCATCTCAATAGGCCGCCGTAGTGCGGGTCACCATGCTACATTGTTTGCATTCACAATGAGTATGGTGACCACTATTACCATCTTAGATGGTACTCATATTTTCCATCAGGCAGAGTAAAGTGATTTTGGCATTCTCACAAATAAAAAAAATCTGATACTGTCATTTTTCATTTCATGCAACTTTGATATTTTATTTTTATCTCATAACAATTAACTGTAAAAACAAAATAAATATGTCAAAAAGAAACTTAACTGTATTTGGGTGAGATGTTTTAGCCTGAGGCAACTCTAATATCATCATATAATATAAAAAAATAATTATCAACAACCTTTCATAGTCTACTGCTAAATACAGGCCTTTCATTAAAAACGAGGTTTTAACCTATACATTGATGGCAAGATGGGTTCGTACAATTCGAATATTTCGCTTACGATTAGAACAGAACTTATCATACATAAATAATATATACAGGACTGATTGTACTATTATTCGTAGGCACAAGTAGTGATAACTAGTATATTCAGTGGTTTAAAGACAAAATAAAATATAAAGGCATACTTTTAAATTAAAAATGCAACAGGTTTTGTTGCTTATTTCGAGCAATGCTCTTAATTTCACTACGTACTGCATGAAACAAGTTTGGTTATTATAAACTTGAGTACTTTTCTGTACGATGATCGTTAACAGGGTATAATTAATACAATAACGATACTTGAAACTCCTTTTGCTATAAACGTAAACTGAGTCATTAATGTACTTCGCGTAGTAACAGTTGCCAGCGTCTGTTCAAATAAGATGAGCAATAAATATTTTAGATAATTGATGTAACCCTCAAATGGGACGTTTATTCATAAAAGTTTATCTTTATAAACTTTTATGTAACATTTACATTTATGTTTATACTACAGATACATGTGGGTATAAGTTAACATAATCCTTTTCAACCCATAAATAGATGTTATTTTAATATGAATTAGTGTCTTACTTTATTTTATACTTAGTATCATTTTAGAAGTTTGCATCAAATATGGCAAGAAAATTGAATAGAATCGAGCGTATTTATTTTTTGATGTGAAAACATAAAATATGTTAGTTCAAATAATAGAATCAATATATTTTCTGGAAAACTTTTGTATCATTATAAGCCCTTTGCAGTCCGCAACTGGACAGAGGTCTCTCCCAAGGAACATCACAGAGCCTGGTCCTCTGTTTTGTAAACTTTTGTTAAATGGCTAGTAATAGCAAAGCCATATGCAACCGGTTTAGCTATCAACTCACCGCTTCCTACTATGCTTATTGATGTGGGTTCGATCCGTAAATGGCAAGAGACAACACTTTCTGTGATCACCAAATTGTTGTTATAAGTCGGCACAGTATTTGTATCTGTGTTGTAAATGTCTGTAAGGTCCACGATGCAGGATGTATTTGAAGTGGAAAAGTCACATATTTCTAAGGAACTGTCACACATTTAAAAATGATGAACACCTGTTGAACCAAATCTAAAAGTAATTCCGACTGCAAAAACTTAATTTTCGTACTTATCGGTATTTCTCTTGGCCAGAGGATTCCAGTCACGTTCACTCCATTAGCCGATTTACCTTGGAAAGTAGTCATAGTCCGAGTGCTAAGCTAAAAATTATGTATTATACCCAATAATATTTTTCACCTTCCAAAAATATGATTCACTTCTTTAATATTAAAACTAAATTATAACCATTATTAATCTCAACGTGGAACAAAGCGAACGTTTCTTATTATTTGTATGCTATTTATCCGAATACTAAACATGCCATCACTTTTCTTTGTATTATGAAAAATATTTGTTATGAATTTTATAGATCATATACCATAGAGCTTTTTAATTAACATTGAGGTGAGACTAAATGGCCGTTAAAATTTCATCCCAGATATGTAAACATATTTAAATTTCAAAGTAAAAAATAAAACTTAACTATATATTTTATATTCTACATGATATATATATATGTATGCGTTTATATGTCATATTGTAGAAATATTAGAATGAAGTATATAATCTGTATATGTACACCAAATGTTCGATCAAAAGATACATTTAATTTTCGATGAAGTTTTGAAACATTCATATTATTACGTTACCGTTGTGGTTTTGTTTTTATATCTTCGTTTATTTCAAACTAGCTAACTATTGCTCCCAGCTTGGCTCGCACTAATGATGAAGGTTCATATTTTATCGGGTTAATATATCCTGGAACATTGACAAATAAAATAGCTTTCAATTGGTTAAAGAATTTTCAAAATCAGTTCAGTAGAACTAAAGATTACCCCTTCTACCTCAAAAACTTACAAACTTTACCTCTTCATAATATTACTACAGACTTTAAGCCCGATAACAAAGAAGCAATTGATAGGTTTCAATTTCTAATAACTTTAACTGTTATTAGAAAAAAATAGTTACGTGATTAATTTTCACCTTTGGATATAAATCAAGTATTCGACATCCCTTCATTGTTTTCTTCTCCCTCTCCATAAATTATGTGTCGTGTCTTTTCATAATTTTCAAATACTTTTACTCATTATTGAGTGTTATAGTATCTCCGCACGAATATTCTGTAATTAGTTTAGAATATAGAAAACATAATGGTTTAATTTATTACCTAAAGTGTTGATTATGCCTTTTATTAAAAAATAATCAGTACTATTTTCAAATGTATTTTACAATAATTTATTACACAATTCTTCTTGACCCATAGAGTGTTTCTAATAATATATTAATGAACCAATGAGTGAATTGTACAAATATGATATACAAATATAGGTATTCATCAAGCCTTTCTAGTGACAGAGATGTTGGGCAAAGGATTTTTTTTAAATATTCCAGTCACGTGGAGTAGGGACCCGTTTGTAGTTAATTCAGTCTGAGCCGCTCGTGTATGTAATCGAACCAGGGACTTTACGAGTGTACCGCTCGACTCGGAACGTGTCCGTGCCAATTTATTATGACGTCCACCCTACAAGCAAAGTTAGTTATTTAGAACTTTGTTAATCTTCACGTCTTATATTTTGTCCGTTTTATTTACTATTCTTTTCGCGTATCAGTTATTGGTGATTTATTTCGTCAGCTTTATACAACACATAGTATGACTATAATTCATTTAATCCTAACATAGTTTTTAGAAATCAATTCTCTCAGCTCAGATGAAACATGTAATGTACAAATATTTTAATTAAATGATTTAAACCGCACTTAAGAACTATTTAAACCGTCTTCATTATCAGGCTATCGCAGTCCACTGCTCTTATTTTTTTTCTTTACCTTCGTTATAACTGACATGCCTATTACTTTCATATTTCGAATAACTAAGTTTAAGGTATATATTTTTGTTATTTGATTTGTGTTACCTGAACAGTTTAGTATCCGTTACCCAGTTGGATTTCAAGCTTGATTGCTCTCTTACAGTTGGACCTCATTCTTGAGATATAATTATTAAATAATATGATCCGAGTATTTCAAAATAGAAATAAGTAATACACTGGCTGTATTTCTATTTTCAAATCATCAGCTGTATGTAAAAACTAATGTTATGTTATGTTATCTTATGTATACTTTCTAAACATTTACTAACAAATAAAAACATTTTTTAATTCGAAATTGAATGGATACATCGTATAAATAAATATTAAATTTATATTTTATAATTACAATATATTTAAATTATATACGTGAACTATATAATATATAGGTATGTATGTATTTTAGTTCTAGACAGGTTAAAATAATAATATAATGTGCTTCATGGATAATTAATGGATCGCGTTCTCTTCAAGATTTTGCCAGATTTTGATAGAAGTAGTAGGCTAAACACTACCTGATACCAAAATAATGTGTAGTCTACCAAAACTTCTCTCCGATACTAATAGGAGACTACACGTGCTAGTTAATATGATAATGCGTATCAACATATGACCTTTTCTTCGAACCTTGAACGTTATATAATTTCTTCTAACCGAGTAAAGATGTAGACCTTATTAAACCAACAATAAATATTTTTAAAAAAAGTAGTAAGAATCAATATATACTATTATAATTAAAAAACACAGTATGGCACATTACTTGAATTAAACTGCAGGAATACGATAGAGCTGTACATTTGAGTTTAATAATATTTTAATGGGTCGACTCCGAACTTACGCCGTCTAGGTATCTCACGGAAAGTTTGTTCAGTATGAAAGTTGGTAAATCAGCAAGAAAATGCAGATTGAAGGAAAGCTATTTCCAACAAAACGCTCGCATCGGCTCAGAAATTGGTTTCTCTTGCCGCTCCGCTGCTCGAAGAATCTTGCTACGCTAAAATCTTATTTTTATTATTTCGTTCGTTCTATCTACATCTTGTTTTAGTATCGATATTTCGTTTTAATCTTCATGGTTATGCCACTCCTCCTGAGATAAACAATATTTCATGTTTCATTGTGTTTTTCTGAACAAAGTGAGTCTTAAAATTATGAAAGTTTTAGGATTTTAGGACAGAACTTTAAATATTTGCATTATGTTACAGGTAATTCGTTGTTATTAATATTTTTTTTTTATTTAGTAAAATGTTTTCTGTAAAATAATGTCTAATCGTATTCTAATATATAACTCCCTCCGACCTCAAAATTTTTATGAGTTAATGTATTATAGTCTTTTTTATAAACTTTAATGTTTTTTAGTTTCACCTGTCCCGATGTTTGTCTGTTATCAAATCTTGCAAATTAAATTTGATCCACTTCTCGATTTCCGATTAAGCTGAAATTTGAAATATCCCTTTATTTCTGATGACAATGCAATTACGTATAATTGGTATTATTATTAATCTAAAATGGCTGCCGTAACAAAATGGCGGCGTACATATTTCTGACTAGTACACCCAATACGGTTATTAAATGAAAGGGCTTAAAGTTTTTTTTAACAAGTAATAAAAGATTGTTTAAGAAACCTTTTAAAAAAGTTCTCAGAAAAACAGGCGTTAAACACCGTCATACGTTCTATACTCCTCCAGACTGTTAATAAGAAGTTTTTATAACTTGAATAGGCCATTGTGAAAGCATTGATTTACAGTTACATTTCAATGCTTCTGAAAATTGACCAGTATTTTTTTTAATTAAAATCGTAAGCACTTTTTTATCTAAAAGTAAATGTTAATAGGGAAATATCATTAAATACTTACATATTATTATTATAAATCAACTTTGATTACAAGATCCACTTCATAGACTTCTGTTCATCTGTAGGATCCCCTGTTTATACCATTACAAATTTGTATGCAAACCCACTAGTACTACAATAGAAATTTAAAATTGTTTTATAATATAAAGAGTAAGGTATGGAGCCCATTAATTTGTTTCGTAAAGAGCTATTACTAAAGTCCCTTTGACAAAGAGTGAACTCATTGGGAAGTGAGACAGAATAACACAGTAGTTAACAAATACATTTGCTTATTATTTTAGTAGTAAAATATTGATATTATACCGTGAACTGTTCTCAACTAGTACCTAATGGTAAGTAAGTAACTTATTATCGAGATTCTGTTTCGTCCTTTTAAATAAATGTATGTACATGGATACACATACGGATATTAAGTCTAATGCAGTTAATATCTTATAAGATAGGCTTGCAACATAAACTCAAGCACAGCTTATACCAAAAGATTAATTTAACCCAACAGCAATATGAATTTGGGTATTGCACAAATTTTACGTAAGACCTAATAGCCTTTATATCTGTTTCTGTCTTCATATGTGTTGTAACCATACTGGCTTTATAATGTCCTTATTATATATTCAAAATTCTTCTAATTCTATGTAACCAGGTTCTTGACTCTTCAATTAAATAACAAACTTGATGTAACACATCTTTACTTATCAAATAGAAAAATTACATTACATCCAACGATAAATTTATATCTATACAAATAAACAAAATTGGAGTATCTGTTTGTAATGTTGAAATAACCGTTTTTTACTACATACATATGTATACATAGTACGTACCGATTCTGACGGGATTTCCCTAGTCAGATATCTGGTGATTGATGATTTTTTAGAATAACTTTGCCCTGCGGCCTTATCCGCAGTTGTAGCACCGCGCTAATATTGTATTAAGCACGAGATAGTAGCACCTTAGAATAAAAAAAAATATCTTGCAACACATTCACGTTCCAATTGTATATGTCAAATTGTAGAGTACAGCAGTATTAAGAGGTTTACGATATACATAGCCACTGTTGGGTTGCTTTTTTGTACTAGTAATATTATCACCTTTATGCTAAATATGTCAATTTTATAAGTGTAAATTACATGGGACTGTCTAAATATTTCACCAGTCTAATTTCTTTTCCAAATACATGATTAGATAAATCTGACAGTTACGACTTATTTTTATCCAAGAGATAATTTTTAGGACTTCCTCAAAAACAGACTCGCACCTCAATGGACAGGTATGTTGAAAGCATGTGATACCAAGCGTGCTGAAAACCGACGTCGTGTTGACGATCGCTTACCCATTTCATTGAGCAGTTGAGGAACCTTTGTATAGCACTTTACTATTCTTAAGCGGCCTAAAGTTATATGTTAGTAAATGTAAGTCGAATTTACACTTCTAGTACCTATTTGTATTAATCTGTTTCGTACACTCGCTTCAACAGCTTGATATGTGTAAAATAACCACACTAAAGCATAAACTGTGAAGTAAAAAATATTCGAATATCAAATTTATTTAAATATTTATATAAAACTCGTTCATTAAGGTCTTATGGCCCCTAGATGGGGCAGAGGTTGTCCACAGTGCATCGCCATCTCGTTCTGTCTTAAGCGTCTCGCTTGTTTTCGCTTCAGGTCTTGCCAATGGCCTTCGCTTCATCGATGTTAGGCGATGTAGATGGTAGACCGTATCTTTATGGCAGCGATCCCATAAGTGAACGTTGGATATTCTCTTGGGCCAGAATATACCGAGTATATAGCGAAGGCATTGGTTTAGGGAGATCTGAAATTGATGTAATATAACCCTTGACTCTCCGTATCAGTTTCCGTGATTGCCAAACGGGCCGCAGCTCTGCAAAGGTTGCTAATGCTTTTGTGATTCGGGAAGCGATGTCCTCTTTAGTTCCTCCAGTTTCTGACACGCAGCTGCCAAAGTATGTAAACTTGTGGATGCGTTACACTGCCTCTGTACCATTGACCGACGGAAAGAACTCGTTGCCCCGCACCTTATTTCCTGTGTCTTCCTGGTGTTGATTTTTAGCCGTTATACAAACCCGTTTATACAAACTAACACAAGTAAGAAAAATATCCATTTCTATCACAGTCAAAAATTAATAATAGTAACTTCATAAATCAACCAGCTAGAGTTGTCTGAGTATATTGAATTTAAAATAATAAATGACATTGTATGAACCTAACATCAGTCAAGCCCAAATAATTCATTCATATTTGGCTTAAGGAAAATGAAAAATAAAATTGTCCCAACTCAATTCCGCCATTTCCCTTGGAACAGACGAAAACCTTATCTCCCGCCTTTATTATTTTTCAGGTCTGTCCGCAATATTATGCGAGACGGCACGGCAGATGGATCAGAAAACATAAATCTGACGTCTAAACATGTTTGCGCTGAAAACGCTTAGATAACAACTTGAGCGGTTTTTTTTAGTCCTCAAACCTCTCACGATAAGTAACATATCTCGATGATCGAATCGTGTTGGTACATATTGCATATTGGTATAGGTACATATATTACATTGCTATGCAACTGTTAATCAACAAAAATATTTGAGAACAAATAATTTACAACCCGTGGAAGAGCCACAATTCGGCATCCATAGGCCGGCTAGACTGGAGTACGGCCACGGCCTCACAGAAAACCGGTGTAAAACAGCGCCTGCGCTGTGTTTCACCGAGTGAGTGAGGATACCGGAGGACCATAATCCAACCTTCCCCTCACCCCCCCCCCCAACCCCCAAGGCCTGCTACGGACTTGTGACGCATCTGGTGTTACGCGTGTCCATGAGCGGCGGTAATCGATTACCATCAGGCGATACGTCTGCTCGTTTACCCCTATTCCATAAAAAATAGGTAGCTTAAATGGCAAACAGTATTTTTTATTTATTTATTTATCTTTATTGTACACACTTAACACATGGAAAAAAAATTTAAAAAAAAAAAAAGAATTACAACATACAAATGTGACAATTGGCGGTCTTATCGCTCATGGCGATCTCTTACAGACAACCTTTATACGGATAATTTAGTGACATTAATAAGGGTACCAATAGTAGGGTGCACAAATCTCAGATTTGTTCAAATGTGAATATTTACAAAAAAAAA